>JACCID010000569.1:0-31745 GCA_018906775.1 Sycophila sp. Sp_5 | reverse complement strand
TTACAACCGATTGTAATTTACTAACACGAGAAACACGTCTAGGAGAAAATTCTAAGGAGAATTTTTTCCATCCAAATTGAACTCGAAAATCGAAAGTTTTCGAGGAAAATTCATTTTCTCGCTGAATTGGTCAGCGAGAATTTCGAGTAGAGTCGCGCTAAATAAATAGAGTTTTTTTTTACGCATCTCAATCGCGACTGCGCTACAAACTGTAGGCAGTCGTAAAGAAATTCTCGAAGACGTGTTTCAGAGAGAATCTCACACTACACAGTAGGAGTAGTTGCGTCGCAACCGAAGGTCCGTCCCACAATTTTTTTCCGCGTTTTGGGATAGAGGGCAGGCCTGTACTCAATCAGGCGAAGATGGAGTATAAGCCAGAACCAACGGAAAGGGACGTCCAGCAGTGGCTGTCGGTGATCCCGGTCGAGGAGCTGGAGGAGACAATCCAGCAACTCGGACTAAGAACAGACGGCGACTGCTTTGTGCAGCGTCACCGTCTGTATAATTGGCTGCAAGGTAATTACACTGCAGCCGATTTTCAGGCGTGTGACTCCTCAAACGAGGAGGAGTTACGCACAGTCCGTGAATCGTTGAGGAAGTCCTTCATCGAAGAGATGTGTATGGACAGGACATCCACTACAATTCAGGACGAGAATTACGAGAAGGGCCGACCTCGCCCTCTCTCGATCTATCAGAACAGCATCGTTTGCCATTCAGAAGGCGACAAAGGACTGGGCAACGTAGAGCCAAGTCGCACACCGCCATCGAGGTCAGAAAATGAAAAGGACCAAGATAGCGGGACCGATGACGACAGTCAGTCGTCACAGGGTCAATCGCTGAGGTTGGAATCTCTGTTACGAGATATCCAACAAACCGTTCGAGCAATCGAACGGAAATACGACAGCTTGTTGAACACAAGTGTCAAACAGGCGAGGGCATTGACGGCTCTCACGATGAGAGTCGATCAGCTGGCTCACGTAGTAGACCAGCAACGGCCACCGATGTCAAGCACAAGAATCGACGGCCGACAGATCGATACGCGAACGGAGCGAATAAATCCGTCGCAATCGACCACCGCGCGTTGGATTCCAGGACACGTACACGATAGACGAGCCTGGAATCAACGAAACACTGAATGGTGCGAACACCATTCAGAACGCGCAACGGCGAATCCCGCCACGTGAAATCAGAACGTGGACTGATTTCACGAACGGAAGGACAAGAGAGCTCACTGGTCCTTCTACAAGCGAATTAAATCGCACAGGCAGAGGTCACGAGGACCCCAGCCGAATAGTTAGCCGATGGAACGTCACGTTCTCGGCTAAACAAGGAGAAGACGTAGAGTCTTTCCTTAAGAGTTTCGAGGACAATGCCCGAGCGGCTAAACTTAACGAGAGCGACATGCTGGCGTCGCTTCCGTGCGTCCTCAAAGACGTGGCGAGCATGTGGTACAGGAACCACAGCCGCGATTGGCGAACATGGGCAAATTTCTGTCAAGCCACTCGACGCAGATGGGGCTGCGCCCACGATAGGCAAGAGCGCCTAAGAGACGACATTAGGCGTCGTTATCAACAAATAGGGGAATCGAGCAGCCACTACATAACATGCATGGAGAGCATGTTAGGTGAGATATCCCCGAGGATGACTAGGCTCCAGGAAATCGAGAAGATTTACATGAATCTTCTCCCGGAAATTAAAAGAATTATCCGGATAGAGATCTGTAATACGCCAGACGATCTAGCGGATCAATGCGTAAAGGCAGAATATATCCTGGACAGGGAAAAGGGCGATAGGACGCCAATCCCCCCATCCAAAGCGGTAATGCCAGAAAGGGCATACAAACCGCAGAGGGAGAAGACGGGGACGTCTTCTCATGTAAAGGTAGAGGCAACGGCCGCTACACCGCCGGACACACAGGAGAAGCCCGATGCTCCGATAGCCGGGATAGGTCGGCAAGAGATGGCCGACCTATTAACGAAGCTTAGCGGAGAGCTAGTGAAAGCTTTCCGCGAAAGCAACAAACAAAGGCAGGGAGGGGGAAACAAGGGTGCTTCCTCCTCGGCGAACAAAAACGGCCGTTCCGGAAGAGGCAACGCCAAGAAAAACAATGGCAGCGAGAAGGAAGACCAGAAAAATGGGCAAGCGAAAGAACCTATTCGCTGCTTCGGATGCAACAAAGAAGGCGTAATCCGAGCGAAATGCCCTAATTGCTCGCCGGAAAACGGGCAACAGGGGAAGTAGAGCACTCAACTACTTCCCCAAACGCCAACGAAGCTAGTCAGGAAGCTTCGGGAACGACCTCCCAGGACGTTAGCGGGACGGCACTACCGAATGCTCCTGCGGAGGAAAGCCTGGAAACCAGATGGTGGTTACAGGTGGAAGTGGAAGGTTTCCACTTTCGCGCGCTGTACGACACAGGCGCATCGGTCACAGTGATGGGACCGATCGGCCTGCAGTTGATAACTGCATGCGGCCGAACACTTATGCCAAGCGAGCACGCAGGTGCTAAGCTCGCTGACGGTAGCACGAGCCCAATCGTGGGCTGGGCTTACCTTCCCTTCACAATAGGTGGCATAAGCAGGGATATCAAAGTTTCGATTATCCCTGCACTAGATGCGGATTGTTACTTGGGCACGAATTTCATGCGGGAATTCGGCTCAGTACACAATCCGCGATCAAACCAGCTGACGTTGGTGGACGACAACGTCAGCGTGGATCTCCAACTGGCATCAGTTAAAGAGATTAACATGATCCAGATCGGTGCAGTGGGCTTAGGCCATGTAACCGAGGAGCAACGAGCACAAGTCGAGGCACTTGATAAAGAAGTTTCGCCCATACATCGAAGGCTACGCATTCCGAGTAGTCACGGACCACAGCTGTCTGCGGTGGCTGCGCACACTGAGTGGTCCGACAGGGCGATTAGCGCGGTGGGCCTTGGAGCTGCAAGGCCACCAATTCACGGTTGAGCACAGAAAAGGTGCGCTCAACAATGTCCCAGACGCCCTTTCTCGAATGTACGAGGAGGAGGGCGAGGAGACACCAGTGGCAGGTGTCTCGTGGACGGGAAATTCCCAGGATGAGTGGTACCTCCAACAGCTTAAGAAAGCCAAAGAGGAACCACTCACCGATCCGAAGATGAAGTGGGTCGGGGGGAGACTGTTTTATTACAACCCCGACCAACTTATGCAAGGAATCCTGGGAGAGGACGACGAGGCGTGGAAGCTCGTCGTTCCTCTAGAAAAACAAGGAGATATCATGAAAGAGTGTCATGATAGCCCCACAGCAGGACACTTGGGGCGAGAGAAGACTCTCGCACGGGTTGCCCGTCAATATTATTGGCCACGTATGGATGCGTGCATCGCCAATTACGTGCGGCAATGCCAGACTTGCCAGCAGATAAAGGCTGAGCAAAGGCCGCCGACGGGACTCATGGGCCGCAGGGTCATCGAACGACCCTGGCAGTATGTCGCAGGCGACATTATGGGCTCGCTACCCAAGACGAGTAAAGGGTACGAATACATCCTAGTTTTCCAGGATTTATTCACACGGTGGGTGGAAGTGATTCCGCTCCACCGCGCCACAGGCGAAGCCATACTGTCGGAGTTTACAGAACGCATCTGTCTCCGGTTTGGAACACCCGAAGTCTTCCTCTCCGACAACGGGACCGAGTTCAAAAACCGAACGATCGACGGTTTTTTTAACAAAAAGGGGATACGTCATGAAACGACGCCCCCGTACCATCCGCAGGCTAACCCGGTCGAAAGGGTTAACCGAACGATGAAGCAGATGATCATGGCTTTCATCCAAGATGACCATGATCGCTGGGACGAGCATCTTACAGAGCTCGTCCACGCGTTCAACAACTCCAAGAGTAGTGCCACAGGAATGACACCTGCGTTCCTCGTCTACGGCAGGCATCCGAAGCCCTTAGACTCGGAGTATAGCAGGCAGATGCTTGATATACTAAAACGAAACGAAGAGGAGGCTCGAGAAGAATGGGCTCTCCGAATGAGGAATCTCTCCGAGGTCCACGATATGGCAGCGGAGAATTCCGACAGGGAACGGGATCGACAGGCGCGTTACTATAACGCGGGCCGACGTGAAGCGAGCTTCAAAGTCGGAGATCTCGTATGGAAAAGGAATAAAGTCCTTTCCAATGCGGCAAAAGGAGTAGCTGGGAAGCTAGCTCCGAAGTTTGCCGGACCGTACGATGTTACGGAAATCTTGGGCAGCAACACGTACGCGTTGCGTGACCAAAGTGGACGGACAGTGGGTCCGATCCACTCAGAACAGTTGAAACCGTACATCCCCGGTGCAGACGTTCCTGCTGAAGAAGAGGACGTCGAGACCAGCGCCCGACCTCCGGGGGAAGGCGGGAGTCGTGTGGATGCGCCCACGACTCCATCAGCAGAGGCTGATGAGAAGAAGAGCGGTGCCAGCGGGCAAGCGTCCCAGGCTGGGAGCGCCCAGCCTGAGGAAAAACCTGTAAAGCGCAAACGCGGACGCCCGCGTAAAGCGTCCTACGCCGTCACGCAAGTTAGAAACGCGACTGGAAAGCGAGGACCGGTTCGTCCACCCGGTTCTAAGAACAAGGCCAGCGCGACCAAAACGTAAGACGCGAGGAAGACACGGTTGACAGGAAAGAACCGACTCTGTGAGCCATTCCTCACCATCCCTCTTTTTCTTTCTGTCCCTTTCCTAGATGTACACGTACGAGATGGAGGAGGGGATAGCCCGTCTCTTCAGCGAAGACGCTGAGGAGTAATCAGCGGAGGTCGTGGCCGGGGGCACCCTGGAGGGGACCCCCAAGGCGACGGAGGCGATTGGGGAAAGGCCCCAATCCCCGTCGAGCCGGTCAGGACCGGAGGCGAGCGACCAGGAGGTCGCCCGCAAGAAGGAGGCGTGCGGCGAAGCCGCCTCCCACCCAGCAGGAGACCAGGAGGCCCCCTGCGCAATAGCGAGCGGCAGCGAGGCCGCCCGCGACAACGCCGAAGCGAGCGGCCAGGAGGCCACCCGCTCCCTACAGCGACCCCACGTCCCTGAGCCAGGGACCGTGACGCCGGCGACGGCGAACATCGCCGAGGAGGGGGACGGAGGGGAGCTCCGTTCCCAGTCAACCCAGCGAGGAGGCGCCGAGGACGGCGCCCCCCTTCAGCAGCGGCCCCTTTCCGCTGCGGAGAGGCTGGAGGAGTTGGAGGCTGGGCTCCGCTCCTCCACCGAGGATTATCGCCGGGCGGTTGGGCAATTGGAGGAGGCCCACCGGGACTTCCTGCGCTGTGCGGAGGGGGCTGAGGGGGAGCTGGCGGAGATGACGCGCGCCTCCCTCAGCCTCGTAGAGATCCGCGCGCAGCGGGCGGGCCTGGCCGCATCACGTCGAGCTTACGACGAGGTGTACCAGGCCCACCACAAAAAGAAAGCGGAGGAGGACCGCTTGAGGGCCCTCAATGGAGGCCAATCAACGGCGGCTCCAGGAGGAGCAACAGCGGCAGCAGGAGCGCCGCCGCGAGAGGGCCCTCCAGGACAAGAAGGAGGAGGCAGCGGAGAGGAAGCGTCTCGCGGCCCTCCGCGCCCGTGTGGAAGCGGGCGCAAAGGATAAGCGGCGCCGGGAGCTTTTTGAGCTGTACCCGGGCCGCTTCTTCTGCTCAGTCTGCGCGGAGCCGGGTGTGCTCTACGCCAACCAATGCCCGAAGAAGGACCAGCACGGGTGGTACATTAGCAAGAGGAGGTACCAGTAGGCTGCCCGTGTTAGATCCTTCTTCGCACCACTCGTGTAAATGAAGGCCAAATAAAGGCCTCGCGCCCTTAATTTACACCGTAACGATGCAGTTCGTGTCGACTTTATTTACCTCTCCTCGTCCTTTAATCCCTAATCGGTGGAGGATTGGCTCGCGAAGAGTTACAGAGGCCGTAAAGTCGTAACTTAACGGCGTCTGGGAGGAGGGTGTGACGCGAGGTACTATCGGGTACCTGCGCGCCGTCGCGAGCCTTCGCGGCGCGAGGAGGAGTTAGGCGGTGGCGCGCGGGAGCGGCGGCCATCTTGGAATCTCGAGAGATTCTCTCTAGCGGTGGACGACGACGGACGCGTGCGCGAGCGGACGACCCGGGGAAGGAGAGGAAGCGAGCGTCGAGACCTTTTGTGTGAACGCGGTAGCAGCCTAGGACGAGCCAAAGCTGCGAACCTTGTAAGTACCGCCCGACTAATCTTGTTAGTGCGGGCGCGTACCGGCGAGGAGTCAAGGAGCGCCTTGACTCCCTGGCGTCGAACATTGTTCAGTGAACGTGGGGGGGCCGTCCCCAGTTCACCACTTCTCTCTCTCTCTCTCTCTCTAGTTCGCGGTCGCGGACTCTCGTGCGGTGGGAGTCGCGACTCTCGTGGAAGAGTCGCTGCGCGGTGCGATACCGATACCTCGAGCACGAGCTCGAGGTCGGGTTCGTGAGTCGTCGCGCGGAACGGGTAAGCGACCCGTTCCTTCGCGTAAGCGTGTACGTGTGTGTACACGCAGGGCAGGCAGGCGGCCTGCTCTTGAGCGCGGTGTTTGTTTACGCGGAGCAAGGTCGCGCTCTGCGTAAACATCACCGATCGCGAATCGCGCGATCGGCCGGCGAACTCTCGGCGCGGCCGAGAGTTTGTAAAAGCGCGCGCGGCTCCACTCGGCGACACTCGGGCGTGTTCGGAGCAGTCGGCTCACACGCCTGACGACTACTAACCATCCGGAACGCGATCATTGTAATTTCTTTTACGGAGGCAATAAAGGCCTCCGACTTGCCATTTTACTTGATCGCGTTGTTCTTCCGAGTAGTCCGCGGGGCTACTCGGCAAACCCTCCTCGTCCTTAATCTCCCGGATACCGCCACTCTATCGCAGAGCTGAGCGGCCGGCATCGGCTGTCATCTAGGAGGACGACAGCCACGCGAACGCGAGGAGCGCGTTCGTGCGACAGCACGCGAGTACAAGAAGTGAGAGTACAGGCGTACTCTCACGTTGTATACGGGCCGCGGCGACGTGTATTCGCCGTCGGGTGCTCGCGCGCACCCCGAGGTAAGGACCTCACGGGGCACTCGTGCGTGCCCCATTGCACCCATCTCGCGGAGACAGGTCTCCTCCGCGAGGTGAAACGGTCAAAGGTAACCCCGTTACAGAGTAAAGAATGTTTTCAATCATATAAAACTATTACCCATAGTCAAAACCAAGCATGATAAACATATAATTTAAGAGATTTGTTACTCGCTGAATGTATAGAGTATTTTTGTATAAAAGTAAGTACTTTACTCACTGATAGGAGGAAATAAAATTCTGAGAATAAAAAAATATCACGATTCAAACATTGAATCATACTCACAAGTATCGATTGATGAATTAAAACTGCGACGTAATCAGTAAAGTCAGCGTTTACGTTAATTTCAATAATGAATGTTCAGCATCAATTTAGTTCAATAAAAGAATGCATCATCACTTGACTGAAAGCACAGTGAATATACATGAATCTAAACTGTTAAAAAGAAACTAGCGTACTCCTAAAACTAAAAGACTTAATTTGGCAACTTCAATTTAAAAAATATTTTTTTTAATATACATTTAAGTAGTCTGCCTCAGAATTTCACGTCTCTTGTAAACCCACAAGTCACAATTCATCAGTCTCACTGGTCATGACTATCCCTACCCCATTCAATGAGTGCGTGTCGCGAACACGCACATTCCCTCGAGATTCTCTTCGCCAATTAAAAATTTCGCTAAACGCCTCGTCATTTCTTTTGGGTTTTGTTTGTACCGCTGCAGAAATACAATTTCACCTTGATCAATCCAAACATTATAATTTTCACAAAGTTGAACACGACCATTTCCAGTAAGGTGAAATTTTTTAAGGGGGTTGTTTTCTTGGCTAAGAGTCTTAGAAATATATATATAAATTATAGTAATAAAATTATTTAAGGACGAACTTTTTAACTTAAGCTCTTTTGAAATAGTTACCTCATCGCCTAGAAAAGAACGAACAGGAGTAGCAATATTTAGCTCAAGTATGCTTGAGGATAGGCCCGCGGGTGTTTCTGCGGATGAGCCTAAGGGTTGGCATGAGGGTGTATTATTTTTATATAAACAAAGTAGTCGTCGAGATTCCTCCAGCTTTTGTCGCAGCTTATACAGGTTTTCCTGTAAACGTTTTTGTGTACACTCAGCAGATGCAGCCTTTCTCTTCGCATAATTTTTGTTTTTTTTGTGTTGTCTTGAGGAGAGCAATTTCACTGTCCGTATTTCAAAAAGTTCGCTGCGCTCCTGCCGCAAATGTCGAGGCGGGCATCGAAATAAATTTACTCGAGCTAACAAAAAAATAATTTTTTTCAAATAAAAATTTCAATCGCAACTTAGCGTACTTTCGATTGGGTATAAAGAAAAATAGTATACAGTACATGAGACGAACGTTGAAGGCCCGCCACGGCGTGAAGTTGACGCCCGAGGCGAAGCCGTAGATGGGCCGAAGCCGGAAGCCGAAGCCGGAACTTCAGCTTTCGTCTCTTGTACTGTAATGTACTATTTATTAACGCAACAATCTTCCCTTTCGCACTTGTATATTTTTTCAACGACAAGAATTCTGCTGTAAATTTCACGCATACTCTGATAATAGCTCTGATAAGTTAACGAACTTCAGAGATATTATTCTTGTTTTTTTAATTCGCAAGTAATCAAGACTATGTTACAATAAGACACGAAATAAATAAATGCAAAAAATGTCAAAGCGACCAAGTAAGTTTGAAGATTTTTCTTTTGATATACAAAAGCGTTCGAAAAATCTATTTAAGAAAAAATCGTGTATTTGCGATGGAGAGCAACCAATCGAAGCCGAGAATTCTTTAAAAGTAAGTGAAAAAATAAGTATACTAGATTTAAGTTATAAAAATAGACTAAAGTTATACAATAAAGTTTGTGTAGAATAAAGTTATTTCGCATGCATTTGTGTATATTTTAATCTTTCTTTTATATTTTAAAATTAGATATTTATAACTCTTTAGACAGTTACGGACATTGAACATCGCAACCAAAAAACAATTCTTGACTATGAATTGACCTCAGCATTGATTCTACTATTGGAATTGAACGGCGACTTAGAAAATAATGCTGTAGAAAAGATAACAAATCATCCACCGCTAGATTACATTAAATAATAACCTATCTTTTATTAATTAGCTTTATTTTATGTAAAATTACCTTTATTTATTCGTTTTATTATTCGTGTGTTAGCAATCTGCATACTTTGCAGAGTTGTCACGGTACACAGCTTACCAATACATGTAAGGTAATTAAAACAACATTTGTATGGTTATCTTTTTACAGATAATTATCTCGAAGAGTGTGAAATCGATATTAACGAAGAAGACAGTGACGTTCGTAGTAAATGCAGTAATGACGACTTTGAATAATCTCAGTTCAAGTTGACGGATAAATTATATGATGGAACAACAACGACCGTCTCCGAATTGGTTACACGTATAGCTACGCTTAAATTAAGACATCATCTTAATGATAGCTGCGTATCTGATATTTCTGAATTATTTTTTATTACGTTGCCTCAGCCAAATAATTGCCCGAACACGTACTACAAATTCTTGAAATACTTTTCTCATATCAAAATGCCAATTGTGTCACTCTTACCAAAAACAATCATGATAATTTAGGTTGTGAGAAATCAATAGACATTGAGGAAGTTATAGACAATCCATTAACTTGTAATTGTCCAGCTGTAGAAAAAAAAAAATTATTTTATTTCTATTGATCCTATTTCGATATTAAATTATTTTCATCAACGTACGAATTTTTACAATCAATTGAATTATAAATTGAAGTTCGTAACCAACAATCAAAATTATATTTGGGATATTTACGATGCATCTATATATGAAGAATTGTCTAAAACTGGCAAATTTTTATAGAACAAAAACATTTTTTTTTAATAATAAATGAACTTCCATACGATATAAGATACAAAGTAGAAAATGTTCTATTAGTTGGTTTATAGTTTGGAGAACACAAAACCCAATCCTAATTTATTTTTAAAGCCAATTTACAACAGTTTAAGAAAGTTATATAAAGGTATCAATGTTTATGTGAAGGATTTAGGTGATACGATTACTGTCTGAGCATTAATTATATGCGGCACTGCTGATCTTCCAGCAATATCATTATTTTTTAACATGAATCAGCATAAGGGCACATTAGACGGAGAAACGTTTGAAAGACGGCGCATTTACCCTCATAAAGATACTTTAAATTTACGCACGGAAGACGAAACCTTTAAACACGCATTGCAAGCCTTTGGAATAAAAAGGCCTGTATGCGGAGTAAAAGGTATAACAATTTTATCAAAAATAGCATATAAATATGTATCATCATCTGCAGTAGATATAATGCATTGCGTGTTTCAAGGATGCGTAAAAAGACTAGGCGAATTATGGTTCAGCGCGGAATTCGGAAATGAGATCTTTTCAATTCACAAATATGTAGATGTCGTTGATTATCGATTGTGTTCTATAAAACCTCCTACATATGTAATAAGAAGGCCCCGACCTAAAAAAACTCATTTCATTTACTGGAAAGCTTCAGAATATAAAAATTGGTTCTTTTATCATTCTTGTATCATTTATCATTCGTATTGAATCATATTTTGCCAAACGACTACCTAAAGCATTACAGTCATCTTTTATTAGGTATATATTTATTGTCTCAAGAAAATATCTCTACTGTACAAATTGAAAATGCAGATGCTTTACTTCGTGAATTTGTATCACGATTTGAATATTTGTATGGAAAAAACATATGTCGTGCAATGTACATAGTTTAAGACATTTACCAAATGTTATTCGACGTACAGGTCCACTGTAGACAACATCGTGCTTTCCTTTAGAGAATTTAAATAGAAAATTGAAATCATTTGTTCATGGAAGCAATTTCCCATATATGCAAATTATTTCTAATTTAGATATGGATACCAAAGTATATACTTTTCAAAATCAGTGGTTACAAAAAAATAGCGAAGCGTATTACTATTGTCAAAATTTGTTATCGTCAGTAAAAAAATTGAAGTTAACCAAAATAAAGGAAACATGCTATATCATTGGCTGTTTAACACAATTAAACAATTCCGATATAGACCAAATAACCCTAAATTACGGTTTAAATGGTTCAAATATTACGCCATTTAAACAATTATATCCCAGCTCGCACCGAGTCACCCTAATGCTATACTCTAGGATATCTTTTTTTGGATACTGGTTATCTAATGTGATATCTAAAATGATAACTATTTGTATTTCGATGGGATGGTATAAGTCCGCCGGAAATTTATAGCTATAAGATATCGATAAGTTATTAAAAAGTTGTCTTAAAGGTATCTAAAGGACGTCTAAACTGTTATGAATTTGCTGTCTGTTAAAATACTGTAAATTTAATACCTATTAGACTAATTTTCGATATCTAATAGGTTACGTTTAAGGCATTAAGCAAATAATGCTGAAGATGTCATTTAGACATCTAAAAATAGTTAACATATGGATGCCATATTTTAGGGTTTTTTTAATATTAAAAAATAAAAGTTTCTAAAGCTTTGAGTACTACAAAAAATATAATAAACATTAACATATTTTATAACATATTTGAAATATGTAAATGTTTATTATATTTTTTTGTAGTACTCAAAGCTTTAGAAACTTTTATTTTAAAAATTAGAAGTTAAAAAAGTAAACTTTTTAAAACAACCATTACAAATTTAAATCCTTATTCATTATTAAAATAAATAATTTATGTAGTATTTACATATCGCAGATATATGTGATCGCACAAGTACAAAGTATATTAAATAAATGTATTAATTTTTTTATATTTATTGTAATAATTATATCACAGTCGAAATTTCTTTGGTTTTTCCATCAATGCTTTGAAGGAACTTTTCCTGTAAATAATTATAATTTTTTCTTAATAAAACATGAATATGAAGAAATAATATACTTAAAAACTGCGTTCTTACAGAAGGGTCTGATAAACTGTCATTAAAATTTTGAAATTCTACAGAATTGAGAGGAAACTGTGGCAAACGCGATATTTCTTTGTCCATATTTCTTCCAACTGCAAGCGACGCTTTTTTTGGCGGTTGCCTAAGTCGCTGAATTTCTTACACCTCAAAATTATTTAATATTTAATTTGTCAAAAACATAAATTAATAACTGTAAAAAAATAATTACAGGTTAGGTTTAGTGCTTTAATTAATAACTTAACTTGCAATAGTGATATCCAGCAGTAGCACTTTCCTTTCAAATCTCCAGCAACACGGCCGCAGCGTCAGAGTTATATTTATATGACACTTTCTTCCTAAATATTAATTTATAACAATTAAAACGCTCTAATTGTTGCAGCGACGAACACCTTGCAGATAATATCGCGCAATTCAATGGCGCCGCCTACGACAGCCAAAATTTAAAATGACATCTAAATGGCACCATTAATATATCAAACAGATACCAAATTAGTTGTCAATATTAATAATAGAAACGTTTAAGAAAGTTAACATATCAATGTCTTCTAAATGTTAACTTATTATGACCACGCAGAACGATATCTATAATATATCCCAGAGTAATCATGTTTTCGTAAACTAAACGTGGATCACTGTAAGACATCTTACGCACGTCTGTAAAGTGGATAACAATTTCTATCCAAAAAAGTAACATCTTTTAAATACCTAATTAGCTGTCACTTTTTAGTGACACAAAAGAGTTAACATTTATAAATCGTAAACGTATCTCTTTTCGATTAACAATATTATATCTAAAATATGGTGACACTTGGACATCATTAAGTGGTTACGTTTTCGTCACCCAATCATGAATAACTTTAAGATGTTTTACGTACGTCTGTATTACAGATAACAATTTGTATCCAAAAAATGATAACATTTAATTATCTGATTACGAGTTACTTTCTTGTGCTTAAGAAAGGGACAACTTCTATATATCAATTGAATGTTCAATTTTAATAACGTTTTGATATCATAAAATTTTACCAAAATATTAAAAAAAGCCATCCTATTATATAAAATATATGCACAGCAATAATAAGTGTGTTAGTTCGTTTGAACAATTTTTAAGCGTCGGCAATTGTACATGTATAAAAATAATTTGCAAATGCTTCGCAAATTACTATGCAGTTATACGGAAATTAGAAGTAATTAACCCATTTCAAACTTATTTTGGAGGTGACCTATTATCTTTTATACATAAATGTGTGAAATCGAATCTAATAATTGTTATCGATGTTAAAAATCTCATGCATATATGCTATTATGTTCATATAGAAAATCCGAATGCTGAATATGTAATTGAAACTGTAAACACAGTCGAATTTGAATAATGTACCTACGTTTAAGAAAGTAAAAATGTTCCGAAAAATATACTGACCTGGTTTATTTATTGATTTTTAAATTATATACAAATTATAAAACTTTCAAACAATTATAGCCCAACTATTGGCAATATACAAAAAACATATTGCCAAAGTATTGCCAAAGTATTGAGCATTCTTAAAAAATAAAACATGTTGAAGTATTGTCAAAATGTTGGCAACAGTATTATATTTTTTATACAGGCAAATATTGGAAAAATGTTGGAACTTGTATATTTGGCAAAATTTTAGCAATACATCGGCACTTCTTTTGTCAAAATATTGCCTATATTTCTACAATAACTATTGCCAAAGTTTTAGCAACATTTCCCCAATATCCTCGATTTTTGCGCGGGTACTCTGACAAAATTTTGAATGTATGTCATTAAAGCAAAATAAAAGAATTTCGAAAAATGATATTGAATTTAAATTTTGGCTTTCAAATGTAGGCAATGATAATTTTTTACCGAAATATGATAGAGAAAATAAAGTATCAAAAAACCCAAAAACAATTAAATCAAACAAAAATATTATAGATGAAATTTTTGGATACTTAAAGACATGAAAAATTGACATTTTTATGAAAGTTTAATTTATGCTCCAAAAAATGTTAATATTATTGAAATTAACAATGAATTTCTTAATCGTATACCGTTACCATCTACGGGATAGAAACGATAATAATGAAAATGTAGCAAATATAATTCCAACAGAACTTTTACACTCATTAACTTCTAATTGATTACTTTAACATAAATTAAAATTAAAAAGGTGCAATTATTATGTTGCTGAAAAATTAAAATTATAATAATGGTTTTAAAATAAAATAATAATTGCAAAAAAATATTTTCTGTAAATTGACTGAAAAATTAAATATATATTTAATTATATCGCTAAAGCGAATGGGTAAATGAAGTTTCGTATCGTTTATAGGTAAAAAATAAAGCGAAAAATGAAAAAATTATTTTCTAGAATTTATCTCAAAAAATAAATAGATTCAAAGATATCGGTAAAGCAAAAGTGTAGTCTAATTTAAGCATCATCTGTGAGAAAAAAGTGAAAATGAGCTTCTAATCATCAATTCAAAAAGTAGATTTACCTGTACCGCAAAATAAAAAATGGGGGTGGACGAGCAGAGCGAGTAGGGGGGTACCCCCTAGTATATATGGGCGTTTCCACGTAAAACAAAACGTAAAGCGAACACAAAAAACGTAATTTTTTAGATCTTGCTCAAAATTATTTTCTGGGCTCATTTTACTACCAAAAGACTACAAAAAAATTAAGACCATAAGATTAATACTGTAAACATTAAGAAAACATTAAATATTTCAATTTTTTAATAACATATCAACTAAAATCATTTAACCCTGTTTAGAAGTATTTTACGTATATACATGTATTCACAGAAATTATTGCGAATTAGTTGTAGAAAATAAAAAAATTTTTTGGACTTATATATATGTATAGAACCATGGATTAACGCGAAAGGTATTGTGGCTGGACTGAGTGGCTGTGGCAAGGTGTTCTACGACAATAGCACTCGCACTAGAACCTGTGTGATCCTGAAGGGACTACAGGGCGAAGCTTGGTCGAAACACTGTCACACGGATCTCACAACGGTCGTAATTAAAGTGAAAAGGGAAGGAGGCGACACCATGGAAATAGTGGTGGCATCCGCCTACCTACCAGGTGACGCTGGTGAAGGGCCCCCGCCAAATGAGGTTAAGGCCCGGATTGAGAAATGTCAGAGAGACGGCAAGGAAGTTATTCTGGGATGTGATGCCAATGCGCATCACATCATCTGGGGTAGCACAAACTGCAACAGCAGGGGCGAAGACCTGCTGGAATATGTAGCCTCTACGGAACTGGATATACTGAACAGGGGGAATACCCCAACCTTCAGAAATGCGGTAAGGGAGGAAGTTCTGGACATCACTCTGGCGTCGAGGGCAATCAGTCGCATGGTCTCTGACTGGAGATCCTCGGAGAGGTCTCAATGTCAGACCATGAGACGATCCGGTCCGGGCTAGAGGAAGTAAAAGGAGAGGTACAGAAATGGAGAGACCACAGGAAAACCAACTGGGATCTATACCTCAAAAGGTTAAAAGAAAGATTAGCTGGAGTCGTGGATACACCCACGACAGCAGAGGAAATAGAGACAGTCTGCAGACAAATTCAGGGCGCTATAGTAGGTGCCTTTGAGGATAGCTGCAAACTGAAAGAGAGAAAAAGTAAAAAGGGAGCACCTTGGTGGAATCCGAAACTGGAAACCCAGAGAAGAGATTTAAGGATATTGTTAAGGAGGTGGCGCAAGCGCAAGGGAGTAGCAGAAAGAGAAGCCTTCCAGCCAGCTCAAAGACGCTACAAACTTGCGAAAGAACTAGCCAAAAGACATGGCTGGAAACGCTACTGTCAGGAGCTAGATGGAGTACCCGAGGTAGCAAGGTAAATCGTATCCTTGTAAGATCTACAACCAATACCTTGGGTAAACTAAGAACTCCCTCGGGCGAATGGGCAGCTGACGGGAACGAGGTACTAGAGTGCCTGTTGGCTGCACATTTTTCGGGGCTGATAAAGGATGATCAACCGAGCATATCACCCATGCCGGCGGCAACGTCGGACTGGGAAATGGCTGAACAAATAATTATGCAAGAAAAGGTGAGGTGGGTTATTAGCTCGTTTGAACCGTATAAGTCACCAGGACCAGATGGCATTGTACCAGCAATGCTACAGAGAGGTATAGACACCTTGGTAGAACCACTAATGGGTATCTATAAGGCTAGCCTCTCGCTAGGTAACATTCCAAACGAATGGAGGAAAGCCAAAGTGGTTTTCCTACCGAAACCAGGCAAGCCAGTCCATGTGATAGCGAAGGACTACAGACCCATAAGTCTGACTTCTTTCGTCTTCAAAACAGATTTCATTGCAGAAGAACTTTTGGAGCAACCTGGGGTCTCAAGCCTTTAATGCTGAAATGGCTATGTACGGCTGTTCTGAGACCTAGGTTGACACATGGAGCAGTGGCCTGGTGGCCAAGATGTCGACTGAAAACAGGTGCGGCAACCTTGGATAGGATGCAAGCACTAATTATGAGAGGCATCACGGGGGTGATGAGGTCGACACCGTTAAAAGCACTTGAAATGGTGCTTGACCTCCCCGCAATGGAGCTGATGGTAAGAGCGGCTGCCCTTAAGGCCAAGATCAGGTCAACAAGGGCTATAGCTGAACATGAGGACACTGAACTAGTTCAGTCAGTGGACCTTAATAACAACCAGGAGGTTGACAGAACCCCCAGGGAATTCTTCTTTGATAGGAAGTTTAAACTGGGGATACAACCAAAGCAAGAGGTCTATCCGCAGGAAACAGGAGCTAGTCTCTGGTTTACTGACGGGTCCAAAAGCGAAAAAGGAACAGGAGCCGCAGCATGGCTAAAGGGAACTAGCACAGAGCTGGTACTTTCCTTGGAAGACCATACAACGGTATTCCAATCGGAGGTTAAAGCCATCAGGAGTTGCGTAGAGCACGTGCTGGAAAAGGAATGGAGAGACCGTAAGGTCACCATACACTCGGACAGCAGAACGGCACTCCTAAGTGTTAGTTAGGTAGAGGTCAACTCGTTAGAAGTGAAAAGGTGCCGCAATGCTTTAGATAAACTTGCGGAAAGGTGTGATAGAATCGCGAACAGAGGAGCGGCGGGAATTAGAGCAACCGATACCAAGGTTGCCATACCGCTTTGCCACCTAGAAAGGAAAATCCAGAAATGGGTGGAAATGGAACAATGTAAAAGATGGCACGACAGCCAGGGGTGCAGACACATCAAAAGCATCATTGATAAGATGGTACCCCGAAGCTGGAAAGTAGAGCTGATCAAATTCGAAAGAAGAGAGATCAGGCTAGTGGTGAGCTGGCTCACGGGTCACTGTGACCTGGAGTATCACAAACACAGGATAGGTAAAGCGAGTAGGAAACTCTGTAGGCTCTGCGGTGAGGCAAATGAAATCCCCGCGTACCTTTTGTGTGACTGCCCAAGACTTATGGGAGTTAGGCGGAGGGTGTGTGGGGACTTCACACTAGAGCCCGGAGATGTTAGGAACTTTAGTGTACTGGGCCTTATAGACCTAATAAAAAGGATCAGATCCAGCCTATAGGCGGGGAAAGGTAAGAGGGTACCGGGCTTCACCGTTTGTCGAGCCTGGGGGTACAGGGATATTTGAATGGATGTCGATGTTTGGAATGATGACACTAGGAGGCAAAGCGCAATGGGCCTCTGGCCTACGCGCGAGTCGACACGTCCCCGAGCAGGGGCAGCCGGTGCGACTCCACTTTTGACCGACTATCGTCTATCGACTATTGACTATATATGTATATATATTTTGCATGAATCATATAAAATACTATAAACCGTATACTGACTAATCGCCACCTTCCAAAATTTTTAATAAAATTGTGAGGTATGCTTTTTATACGACCTTTAATTTGCGATGTTCCAAAAAGTGGGCAGTGCTTACTGTGAAAAGTTATGCAACTTTGAATATTAATATTTTATGTAAAATTGACTCCACTAACATATTCTTGGCTGTGCGCAGTATGCTGCTTATTATTGAATATTTACTAATCATCCAGTATAATATACATCAACATGAGATACGGGTAATTAACAAATGAAAATTATATATCTTGCAAATATATCAATATACAGTCAAAACTTTTACTAAGTTATTATATGAATAATTATACCATATCTGTACTCTATAGTGAATCCATTTACTCAAAAAAAGCCGTCTAAATGAATAAATTAAGTTAATAAATCTTACAAAAATGTAGCATAACTATCCAGTAGTATAAAATTTTAACATCATATATGCACTCAATGTAGAAAAAGAATCACAAAAACGGCGCGGCCGAGAATTCGTAGGAGCGCGCGTGCTTGCGTTCGCGCGCGGCTCCGCTCGGCAACACTCGGGCGTGTTCGTGTCAGTCGGCCCGCACGCCTGACGTCTACTAACCCTCGCGGTAACTTATCTTGTAACTTTCTTTTGCGGAGGCAATAAAGGCCTCCGAATTGCATTTTACTTGTCCGCGTTATTCTCCCGGGTAGTCCGCGGGACTACTCGGCAAACCCTTCACATCCGTAACCTCCCGGATACTGCCACTCTGTCGCAGAGCTGAGCGGCCGGCATAAGCTGTCGTCGAGGAGGACGACGGCCACGCGAACGCAAGGAGCGCGTTCACGCACCAGCACGCAAGTACGAAAAGCGAGAGTACAGGCGTACTCTCGCGTTGTACACGGGCCACGGCGACGTGTGTTCGCCGTCGGGTGCTCGCGCGCACCCCGAGGTAAGGACCTAGAGGGGCACTCGCACGTGCTCCATTGCACCAATCTTGCGGAGAAAGGTCTCCTCCGCGAGACGAAATCGACGCAGGTAACCCCGTTACAGTATCTACATTTATTTGTATTGTCACTTCTTTCTTGCTCCGAACTCCAAAAAGAAAGGACACACTCTCTCTCCGAAATTTTATAAACCAACTAAGGAATAGTATATTAAGCTACAAGGGCGTAAAGTTTACTTCTCGCACGAGTCAGCGCGATGAGTGCGTTTTAGCGACTTTACACACGAGTCTCCGGTGCGAGTGTGTAAAGGCGCTAAAAAGCATGAATTCGCGAAGACGAGTGAGAGAAGAAACGATGTATAGCTTACGCTATTTTTTGCAATTGCTGTGCGAAAAGTTAGCAGTAATTGTTACTACCCGCGTAAAAATAATTCAGACTAAAATAAAACGATAAAATGATTCATCTCTATTATGTCCGAATTTAAGATTTTTTATGATTCAAAAAGATTCTCTTTTAGTAAATATCTAAATATTAATTTAAGATCTTTTCGAGATCGTTACTTTAATACAATATTAGTTAAAATGAATATTAGTTTAATACGTTCAATTTTTTCAATTTTCCATGCATAAGATCTTATATTTAATTTTTTTTTTTCATATGTATTAGGCTAATATTATTATTGTATTAAAACAATGATCTCAAAAAGATGTTAAATTGATTTTTAGGCGCTTGTTAATAGAGAATCTTTTTAAATCTTAAGAAATCTCAAATCCGGACATAATAAAGACGAATCTTTTTATCGTCTTATTTTAGTCTGAATTATTTTTACACGTGTAGTAACAGGAAATTGTAAATAATAGTCGAACTATCCACAAGTAGAATATTTATAATGTGGTTAGTTCTGGGCGGGGAGCGGAGTCCAGAGGCGGAACCCACTGGTGGTGGGTACAGGGGGCGAAGTCCCCCCAAAAAAAAATCCACTGACATAATAGTCTTTATAAAAAAAAAATTGAAATAAGAAAAGCGACAGTAAAATAAAATTATTTTTTTTATTAAACTTTTTAAATATTTGAAATAAATTAATATTATTTTTACTAGATCTATCCCAAGAATCTCGTCAATTCAAACGTATTGAACCCGAATTTCGGAAGCGGGAAAAGTGGCAGATTTAACTTTACGCACGCTTAACGGTGTGTAAAGTAAATTTTACACACTGTTGGCTGTGTGTAATTAGTACATTACGATACAAGTGCGGAAAGTAGGTGTTCGCACTCGTGGGAACACTACTCCGCACGAGTATCGTATACTACTTTTCAACACAAGTTGCGGAAAGTTCTACAAAAAAATATAAAGAGAGCAAGAGAGAGAGAAACGGAGAGAATGAGACAACGAGAGAGAAAAGATTGATCAGCGCCCGCCGGCATTTGCAGACACGAGCGTAGCGAGTGACTGATGGCCGGGGGCGGGCGCTGATCATCCATATTAAAAAAAAACATTATGTAATTATAATAAAAGACAATAACTTGAGAACACACAATTATTTATTAATTCATTTGAAAACAAAAAGAAGTACCCGCGTATGCAAAAACAAACAATACAATTATATTTTATAATTATAGAAAATTCACATACGTCTTAAAAAAAATAATTCTAAAATTATAATAATGAACGAATCAATTAATCCTTAGTTTTAGCACACATATTTATAGTAAAATTACTGCAATTATTAAACTCTAGTTTAATATTCCTATCTAGATTTAGTAAATTATTTAAAACGTTTGATGATTGAATATCATTTTGTAATGATGATTCAGTAATTTGGTCACAAATTTTTTTAACACTGCTCACTTCTCCAGTAGATTCATTTCATTCAGATTCATTTCAGTGTTATCGAAACATTTTCTTTTTTTCCCACCTTGAGCTGATAACGAGGATAAAGAAGAAGGCTTATTTGGCTTTCTGAACTGTTCGGGTGAAGTTTCTACATGTTCATCTGCAAACAATGTCGATGGAGTAGGCTCAGTTTTATCTTGAACTATTGATGATAATCGTTTTAAATGTATGGAGCTAGTGATAGTTTGACAAATTTTATTTTTATTTTGCAACGAGTCGGCAATATATCCTTCTGCTATAGTGTCACTTTTCCATCCACCATGTCGTTTTAAGTTGTCTTTGCCACCGCCATCCACTAACAAAGTTGCAGATGTGCGGCGGAAGCAATGACCCGTATAAAGCTCGGGTTCAGGAAGTTGCAAAAATGTTGCAATTTTTTTTGGTATAGCACCAATCGTGTTTATACCTAAAGGTAGATTTGTGCAGCGTCCTTCATGCATCTTTAGAAAAAGGCGATTGCTGCTCTCTATTTCAGAACAAATCGTTAGATAATTTTTACAAAACTTGTAAAATTCACCCACAACCGTAAACCATCGTTGAATTCCCGTTTTAGTTTTCGGAATTTTTATCAAAAACGGTCTTCCACGTTCTCTAATAATATATTCGTCAACTCTTCACGCCTAAGCCCGCCTAAAATTCCTATAATGCACACAACCTTAGTAACTAAACAATCACTGTCATCGGCTTCATTGCAATATTTTGCAATATCATCTGCAGTTAAAACTTTGGATTTTTTAGGGACATAATTTGCACTGTAACTTTTTAAAAATGCCAAAAGTCGTAAATAAATCCCAATATTTATATTATCGAATGTTTTGATGCATGCTTTGATCATCGAAAACCGAGACCAAAGAGAAGGCGGTGTTAGATTTTTTGAAAGTTCTTCAAAGTACACGAGAAACAAATCTTCCGAAAATAAATTTTTATCGCACTTGGTTTTTCGCCATGCTTTAAAAGCATTATATTGCGCCACATACCGTTGTTTCGATTTCGGAGGTAATAGTTCTAACGAAATATTCCTCGCGGCTAAAGCAATTTCGTCGGGTACACCGTCGTTTTCGTGATCACTCATTTTGTGATGTGAACACTTCTACAGATGCAGAAAGACTGAATTCATAATAGAAATAATACTTATAACGATGTTTTGAATTTTTGAAATATAATACTGCGAGTATAGAAAATGTAAACAAACATCGGTGTAAAGCCGGGAGTAAAATAATGCCGCCGCGTCCTTAGAATACTTTGTAAACAAACCGCGTTTTACTACGGCGTATTCTATAATATAGATAATTGTGTCGCCGGTGACTTTCAATACATCGCGTGCAGAAACGAATCTTATTTCAAAACACGAACGGAATTGTTTATTTTCAAAGCATCCTACACGCTTCGAAAATCGAACTTTCCGCACGCCCGTGTTGAAAAATTTATTCCGTGTGTAAGGTAAAATTTACACCCTAGCCAGAGGCATCAGAAGAACTTTACACACTAACTTTACGCACAGAATTGCAAAAAATATGTTTACCTATATTAAAATTTCTATTTTAAATTTCTCATATAAATCACAATTCTCTCATTAATTTACGTTTACGTATTGCAGACTTGAGAATACAAGTTATGTATAAAATAATTAAATTTTTTTGCTATTATATCATATTTTTTTCTATTTTAAGCGCTACAGATTATAAAATCCGTTGCTGCTATATGTTTAAAAATGTTTACCTATATTAAAATTTCTATTTTAAATTTCTCATATAAATCACAATTCTCTCATTAATTTACGTTTACGTATTGCAGACTTGAGAATACAAGTTATGTATAAAATAATTAAATTTTTTTGCTATTATATCATATTTTTTTCTATTTTAAGCGCTACAGATTATAAAATCCGTTGCTGCTATATGTTTAAATATGTTTACCTACATTGAAAGCAATTCTATGCTTTGCAGCAAATCGCACTAATGTTTTTTGTATTACACTCATTATAGACTATTTTATTGTTCTACTTTTTTTTTCTATTTTAAGCACTACAGATTGTAAAACCCGTTGCTGCTACGTTTTAAATGTTTTAACATTAACTATGAAACAAGTGCGTGATGCGCTCGCGACTAAGTTTCAATCTTAAATTTCTCATATTAAATCACAATTCTTTCATTAATTTACGTTTACTTATTGCAGGCTTGAGAACACATGTCATATAAAATAATTATTTTTTTTAATTTTTTCGTATAAGATTTTTTTCTATTTTAAGCGCTACAGATTCTAAAATCCGTTGCTGCTGTATGTTTTAAATGTTTTAATATTAACGCGGAATCAATTGCCCAATAATTTAACAAAAATTCATATTAATTAAAATTAAATTAAAAATTCCTAAAATTTCTAACCAATTATGTTCACGCATTACAAGCTTCAGAACACAAGTCATATGAAGTAATTATATTTTTTTGGTATCGTATCATACTGTTTACTTTTATATTTTTATTGTTATATTTTTTATATTTTAAGCGCTACAGATTATACAGTCCGTTGCTGCTATGTTTAAATGTTTAAAATATTATTTAGTATTTGTTTTTTCAATTCTATCATTGCAAAATTTTATTGGCTCATTTTTATAGTATTTCTGTATATACAATATTTTTTGTATAAATGTCAATGCCTTCATCTGTTTGTTTAATATTTTTTACTGTTTTTACAGGTATACAAACTTTTAAATTATTTTTGCTCATTACTCTTGATAGAGCTACGTACAGTTGGCTATGACTAAATACTGGTGTTGGTAAATATATTCTTACTTTTTTAAAAGATTGTCCTTGCGATTTATTAATAGTCATGGCATGTGCAAGTCTTATCGGAAACTGTCTTCTGGTCATGCGAAATGGAATTTCTTCAGGAGATGGTGACAAATTTATTCGCGGTATTATTACGTGTGATCCACTTTTATTACCAGTTATAATTTTTGCTAAAATTGTATATTCTTTTAATTGTTCTATTATTAGTCTCGTACCATTGCATAAACCATTATTTAAATTTAAATTTCTCAATAACATTATAATTGAACTTTTTTTAATTTCAATTTATGTTGCGGTAATCCATTAGGAGTTAACGAGTTTAGAAATTCTATTGGAATTATGTTTGCTAAATTTTCATTATTATCGTTTTCTGCTGTGTCAATGCTTAAATATTCGATTTGTGGTACAGGTATTCGATTAAGAATTTCATTGTTAATTTCAATAACATCTACATTTCTTGGAGCTAAAATAACACTTTCATAAAAACTTTGATCCTTCGTGTTTATTACATTTCCAAAAATGTCATCTATAATATTTCCATTTGATATAATTGTTTTCGGGATTTTTATTATTTCGTTTTCTCTTTCATATTTAGTTAAAAAATTACCATTGCCTATATTCAATAACCAAGATTTAAATTCGTTATCATTTTCCGAAATCCTTTTATTTTGCTTTAATGACAAACATTCAAAATGTTGCCATAGTTTACTATTTTTTACGCAATTTTCTACAATTAAAACTCTATTCCCAAACCGTACAATTGGTAAAGTTTGTCGAAAGTCTCCAGATACAACAACTACTTTTCCTCCAAATACTTCGTTTTTATCAGATAAATCAACTAAACATTTTTCGACAGCTCCGAAAGCGTGTTTTTTTGCCATACTTATTTCATCCCAGATTAACAGTTGTACATCTTTTATTATTTTACCATACGGTGAGTTAGGTTTTATATTACACGAACTTGTTTCATCTACATTTAATGGTAATTTAAACGTTGTATGTACAGTTTTTCCTTCCTTTAATAAATTTGCTGCTATACCTGTCCATGCAACTGCCAATACTTTTTTTTTATGTTTATTGCAATACGAAATTAATAAATTTAGTAAATAACTTTTACCACTTCCACCAGGACCATCTATAAATATACATTTATTTGTAATACTTCCGTTAAGTGCATTTATTACTGTGTTGAAAATGATTCTTTGAGCATCAGTTAGAGAATTAATTTTTTCATCTAAATCATCAACGATGTAAACATTATGATCATTATTCATTTCACATTCAGCTAATGCATAATCTTCATCATCTACACTTGGAAGATCGAAGTTGCTTAAAGAATAACCATGTAATATTATAATTTGATTTATAATATTCAAACAATATTTTTCACCTTCTACTTCATTCATATTAGGATAATAAAAATTTTGTTTATATTTTTCGTACAATTCATAAGCATTTATCGGATTATGAAAAACACATATATATGCAAATAATTCACACATTGCTTTTGGAAACATATAAGTTGATGATTCTTTTAAACATTTATCCCGTTCTTCATCCGTACTTATCAAGTTTTTTGCCTTTGCAGCGTCAAAAAAAGTCAAATACGTAACATTTTGATACGTTCTTAAATCTTCAAATGATGTAGCACCTCTAACTGTAAGTAATAATAATCTTATGAAAAAACGTTCACGTTGCTGTATATTAACAAGATACATTCTTACTAAAACCGGTTTTCTTATTTTTTTTCTAATATTCCATTTTTTCTCTTTTTTATTAAATACATAATGATTTGGTATCTCGGTGTATAAATATTGATTTGCATCTTTATCTTCTTGATTTAATTTGAACCATGCTGTCAAAGTTGTTTCATTATTTTTATTTAAAACTTCATTTTCACTTCCTTCATTAAAATATACGTACTGCTCATTTTCATTATGTACAGCTAATCTATAAATAGTATGTGACAGTTCATGCATTTCGAATTCATTTAAACGATACATTGCTTCTTGAGCACTCAAGTACCGCGTATCTTCGTAATGTTTTATTTCATCATAATCTAATACGTCTGTATCTGCTTCTGATTTATCTGTTAATTCAGTATTTGTATTACTATTTGTTGAAAATTCTATTATTGCACAATCGTGACCTTTATAACAGTATTTAAACAAGTATTTTACACATAATACTGTTGAGCATATTTCAACATTAATATGACTATTAAATTTGATTAATAAATATGAATTGTACGGAATAACAAATGTGTTATCTACCCATCTTTTACCTGGATAAATAATAGTTTTATTATCATTTCTTCGTCGATATTTCGGATAACCTGATGTGAAAGTCGTATTTTCGTTAAATTGTTTTGGAAAATTTTTTGTGCATTTTTTTTATCTATATCCATACATGGTGAATTTATATTTTGCATTCCACAAGGACCATGAATCATAAATTTTTTAACTAATTCATATAACTGAGGATACTGTAATTTGTCAGGAATTTCTGCACTAACAATTTCATCAATTTTATCGATATTAGATAACTTATCTTCTTTATTTAAAAAAATTAGCATATGTACGTGAGGCAATCCTCTTTTTTGAAATTCAATAACATAAGTGTATGCTAAACATTTACCAAAAACATTTTTTTTTTAAATTTCTTCTTTTAATGCTTTCAGTTTTTCATGAAATACTTTCACTACAATATCTGGTCGATTTATAACTTCTTCATTTTTACCTATATTTTCAGATATTTCTCTCCATTTTGGATTGCATGTCATTGTAATAAATAAATCTGGTTTTCCGTATGTTTGTACTAAAACCATAGCATCTATAAAATTTTGATGCAATGATCGTGGACTTCCGCTAAAGGTTGATGGTAAAATAACCATTTTTCCGATTTTAGTTATATTATCGGTTTCGTTTTTTTTTGTATAAATAGTCCATCAGTCCTGTATACATTTCTGTTCTTAATTTAGCTTGATTTTTTCTCAAAAAATATAATCTTGAACTTTCTACTTTTACCCATGCGTCAACTATATACTGTTGTGTTAATTTTCCTAAATTTAAATATGGACTAAAGTCATCTCTAATGCTCAATTTATAAGAATAAAATTGTAACGTTGATATATTATTATTATTGTTTTCTTTACTTTTCATATTTGGCATCCATCCGAATCCTCCTACAGGATAAATTAATGGGTATGTCATAGGATCAAGATGTTTACTTATTGTAGGTATTTTTATTGGTCCTTCTGTTTTTGAAAAAATACAAAAGTCTCTTTCAATTGGAGGTTCGCCATCTTCACCGACAAAAACAACAGCCACTTCATTGGATGTCGAAATGTTATAACGATGATCTTTTGTTAATTCATTTCTTTTGATAATCATTTTTATATTCTTCGGTACTACGCCTTTTTTCTGGCATCGAAGATTTTCTTCAGTTTCGACTTCATGCATCATTTTGTAAGCATGAGCGTAAGGATTCATTTTTCTTAAAATATTATCTAATTTTTTTAATATTTGAATAGTACATTTATTATTACTTTCTATTCTTGTTTGGTTAGCTTCTTCATTATCTATGATATATAATTGACCATATTTTCTTTGTTGATCATTGGGATGCAATGCATAAGCATTGTGATAAATTTGACCACAAATTCGTATTACTGATGGACCTTTACCAAGAAGTTTCTGTAGGGAAGCACCAAAACTAGCAAGAGCAAGTGCATTATTATAGGATCTAATATTTTTCATAAAGTCTTTACTGAGAGTAGAATTTCCCATTGCCATTTGTTTGATTTCATTAGGATAGTCAACATCAGTAGGTAATTTTACTTTTCCTTTATGACAACAATTTTTAAATTTTTTATCTTGCGTTAATTCAAATGGAAAATGTTTTGCATTGCAATATTCACAAATTAATTTTAATTCACCGATATAATTTTCTTCTATTGAATTTTCGTCAAAATTAGTATTACATATCGAAGCAATATTTTTATTTGGCTCAATATAACAATTGTATCTTATTTCTTTTTTCATTTCTATCTGTTTAGCTTTACTATGTTTCTTCAATAAATGTTTTTGTTTTATATTTGTTTGATAAAATTGTTTTTTTTTTAATAATATCTTTTTCTTGTTTTTTATGTAATTCAGTTTCTTACATATTTTCTTTTTTATTTTCTCCGCTCCAGTTAATGCAATCTGTTTTTTTAATTTTTCACCATCTTCTAGAGAAAATATTTTGAAAAGATTTATTAAGTATATGTAACTTTGTCGTTTAATGCATTCGTCAATCAATTTTTGATTGTTTACTGATTTATTTGTTATTTTACAATTCTCATTTTCCTTTTTTTCATTGTAATACTGTTTTTGGGCTAAAATATTTTTTTTTTTGTTCTCTTTTTTCTTTGTAGTTCTCTCTTTTTTTTAATAAAATCTTTTCGTTATTGTTGTTGTAATACTGTTTTTGGGCTGAAATATTTTCTTCCTTCTCTTCGTAATTTTCTTTTTTTGTTCTCTTTTTTTCTTTGTAGTTCTCTCTTTTTTTTAATAAAATCTTTTCTTTATTGTTGTTGTAATACCTTTTTTGGGATGAAATATTTTCTTTTTTCTCTTTGTAATTCTCTTTTGTTCTTAAGAATAATTTTTCGTTATTATTCAGTTCTTCTGTGTACGTGTTGTTTTTTTCTGTAACACATGTTAATTTCTGTTTAGTTATATCTTCATTTGTTTTATCATTATCTCTGGAAATTATCTCATTTTGATTTTCTTTCCAATTGGTTAAAGCATTTTCGTCGTTTGCAGTATCATAGTTTCTTGTGTACTGCAATTTTATATTACTAGTACTTGCTCTCTTTTTAATTTGCTTTATTTCTTTTTTTATTGATTCTATTTTTATTTTTTTAGTTTGCGGTACATTTAATTTTTCACTTTTTTTATTCTTGTAAGAATTTGCAGTTAAATCTGCAGTATCAGTTATTTTATGTTTTGTTTTCATTTGTACTATTCTATTGTAATTATTCATACAGTCTGCTAAATTTATAAATTGTTCACATTGGTTTCCGTAATGCAAATACAAAATGGTATTTCTATCATCTCTTATTGTCATTTTTTTATTATTTGATTTATTTTCTATTATAGGAAATATTTCTAACTTGTTTCGACTAAATATTTTTAATAGATGTTGCCTCATTTGGTTTTCATCAAATATAATATTGCATGGACAAACGCCAAATGCAATCGATGTAGCAAATGCAATAGCGTACAATCCGCAGTTAAAATTTTTTTGTTGACGCTGTACCGTCTCATAAATTACATTTATTTCATTATTTTGTGGAAAAAGTCTACTTATGAATTTTTTATGATCTGTGTGTAATCTTTCGTTCAAACTATCATAAATACGCACTACATTATTCCTTACATCATACCAAATACATATCCAATGACCAAAGTTATTTGGTCCACTAAATAAAATTTGTACAAATTCTCTTCCTTCTGGATTACGTTGTATGTTCTCTAAAGATTGTAGAAATATAGGATCCTGCATATTTAAAAAAGTTATGAGTTTCATAAATTCAAACATATGCATATCATCTAGCATACTACTTTCATAGTTACCATCTGCTTTTATGATATTTAAAAATTTATTACTAAACGTCATTTTCTATGTGCTTTAATAACGTTAAAATATTTTAAAAATATTTAGTATTACTAAATGAAAGAGTTAATTTGGTTTTTATATAAATACAAATAAACCTGTTTTTTTTTTTTTCAAAATGTCGTGAATGCCCTTTGATTTTTACAAATGTTGCGGCTGCGTGCGTGTGGATCTGTGAACAATATACACGCGCGTTTATATGTGTTTGTATATATTTTTATCATGTTAACGTGTTATTATGAGAAGTATTTGTCATAAAAATTTTAAGCGATTTCATTGAGTATTTTGGGAGAAAAAAATCTGTTTTTTATGTCTCACGATTTCGGGAGTAAAATGCTTTAAATTCATTTAAAATGGTGGACTTTTTTTGATCGATTAGATCCCTATTTCTATATAAAATGCTCATTGGATATGAAAATATTAATGATTAATTAAAAAATGCGATTTTTTAAAAAAATTCATATCTTCACAATTAATCATAATAATCTAAAAAAAAAATCATATTAATGTGTTATCATGAGAAGTATTTGTCTTAAAAATTTCAAGAGATTTCATTGTTTTTGTAGACTGTTTGTTGACTGTTTAAACTGACTTTTTGTGTTCTATTTGCGATAGAAGAATTAGATTTATCATGAGCAATAATCTCTATGGGAAAGCATTGTGCCAGTGCAGTTGGCCGCGTTTTTTCTTATTTCGGGCTTTAACGTGTATTACCCCTTAATATTCCTTCGGCTAAAATATTTATCACTACACTGTACACAAAAATGTTAAAACATTTCAAAAGAAGAATTTGTTTATACTTATTTATTTTTGTTTAAAAATGTGATTCAATAACATGTAAACAGGGTTACAAAAATTTAATTCCTTCTGGAATTTAATTCCTTGTTAACTCACGATTCCTTTTGGAATCGTGAATTGTTCGTCGTATAATTCACGATTCCTTTTTGGAATCATGAATTGTTCGTCGTATAATTCACAATTCCTTTTGGAATCGTGAATTGTTTGTCTTATAATTCACAATTCCTTTTGGAATCGTGAATTATTTGTCGTATAATTCACGATTCCTTTTTGGAATCATGAATTGTTCGTCGTATAATTCACAATTCCTTTTGGAATCGTGAATTGTCCGTCGTACAATTCACGAATCCTTTTTGAATCGTGAATTGTTCGTCGTATAATTCTTAATTCCTTTTAGAATCGTGAATTGTTGGCAGCATAATTCACGATTCCTTTTTGGAATCGTGAATTGTTGGTCGTATAATTCACAATTCCTTTTTTATCAGAAATAAGCTATATGTATAATATCTTTAAAAAAATGTTTATTTAACTATTAGCGTTTTCCTGCGTTTGATAATAGTAGTTTTAGCAAAAAAATAGGTTTTTTTATTCAATGATACGCCAAACAATTCACGATTCTAAAAAGGAATCGAAAAATATATGCACACCGACAAACACACAAACACAAATATATAACGTTAAATTCTCGTACACCGGTAAACATATGAGCGATTCACGGACTTATTAAAACAACTGTTGTACAAAAACTAAAAAGAAAATTGCGAGCACACATACGGGACAAGTTTTTCCCGGTTCCTTAGGTGTCCCCCAACATGAAAAAAATTATATATCATATAATCATTTGCATGAATTTGTCAAATACAAATGTTCACATTCATACACGCACAGCACAAATTGCATAAAAAACAAATAATTACGTAACAAGTATGTAAGCAGCAGATTTATTATAATCGTATTTATTTACAGATAAACAAACTATTGAAAAGGCATCACCCAATCATACTGATTGTTGTTCGAACAACTGCAATGTAACAGCAGCACAGGTTAGTTGAAAAACTCATTAAAATTTAAACTTTTATACACAAGCATATAAAATTTATTTAATATTAATCCTTTTTTTAATTATTGTATGTAAATAGTAAATTTTATGTACCATTGCCAATTTTTAAAATATAAATGTTTGTCATACAATCAAATGAATGTTAAGTATAGAAAAATATATATGTATACTTATAATTTAAATAAATTACAGCCGGACCCAAAGGACAAAATCCTTATACCAAGGGAAGGAAACTGTTCAGGCTGCAACATTGGAACAGATGGATTTTTGTGGATATGCACAGACTGTTATGATTATATAAAACAGGCATGTATGAAATTAAATTAATTATTGTTTGTTTAAGTTTCTTGTTAAACATAACTTATTTTTACAGAAAATGCAGGAACCAAAGGTTATTCACATAGTGAAAAATTATCATCGGAACAGACGTTTGTCGAACAGGCCAAGAGGCAACCGAGGAGGATGGCGACAACAACTGCAAAATAATAATAATTATTAATTGTAAAAAAATAACGATGCAATAAAAAATACACAAATTAACAAAAGTTAAAAATTTAAAAACTTGATAAAGGAAAAATAAAATTATCTAGTGATGTTGACTATCCTAATGAAATAAAGCAAATGGCAATGGGAAATTCTACTGATGTGAGAGTAAAACGTTAAAATATTTAATGGGGTCGTATACCAATAAATTTTTAATGACAAAAAGACCGGTAAAAATAAAATTATTCCTTTTGGGCCCCCCCCCCGGGGGGGTGGGGGGGGGTGGGGTTGCCAACCACATAAATCACA
>JACCID010000568.1:0-32055 GCA_018906775.1 Sycophila sp. Sp_5 | reverse complement strand
AAAAGGGTGTCGCCCCGGGTGGCGAACATTTAAATTATTACCTCGTTAAATTATTACGAGCGAGCCGCTGAATATGCGACGGGCGAAATGAGGCTTTATTGCGCGGCTCCTCGATATTCCGCGAGTTTTACCGCGGGGCTAAGGTTTGTTTTAAGGGCCTCGGCCGCCGAATGAAATATTGCGCCGCGCCTCCCGGCCCTTCACTTTTTTCCTCCTCCCCGCGAATCGTGAAATTCCATTTTTTTTTCATGTGCATTACGGTCGCGCGCGACCGCGAGGGGTGATTCTTTATTGCAGAGTGATATTAAAACGCGACCAAACGACACTTTTCTTTGTCTTGTCTTTGTAATGTGCTTCGTTTTACTACTGAAATTTACTTGGAAATACTCGCAGTTGCTTTCAACGGGATGATAAGGGTAGAGTTTAGCCAGGAAAAAATCTTCAATTTATAATCTATAATTTTAATTTATTATTTTATCTTTAATTATAATCTTTAATTTAGTGCATTTTTTCTGAAATGTATCTTATTTCGAATTATCAATTTTTTTAAGTAGCAGTGGATATTATAACATGAGAAGGGTTTGCTCTATCGTTTATTTTGTTGTTAAACTAAATATTTAAGATTATGAAAATCATCCCTAAAATTTGCATCAGAGAAGAAAAAAGAAAGACAATTTAAAAATAATTTCGTAATATTTTTAAGAAAAAATTAATTTTCTAATATTTATATAATTGACTATGAAAGTAATTTGGAATGGAAACTTTAAATACCTACAGGAAGAATTGAAGTCAGTTAAGTCTATACAAATGCATTATTTTCACTGCACTACATTATATTTTACTTATTCACCTAAAATGCTTTCTATTACTTTTTACGACTTTTACGATAGTATACCAATGGTTAGTAAAATCATTTCTTTTATTCATAGACCTAAAAAATTCACTAACTGATAGTAGAGAATAGTAAAAAAGACATTCTAGGTTACTTTATAACAAGATGGGTTGGTGACGTTAGAAGATCAAAAATTTATTTACGACAGTAAACAAGGCAGTGTATTTTTTACACCGCGAGTAGCAAATACACTAGTACGTGCGTAAAGGCTGCTTACCAGGGGAATTTTAATTAACTGTAATTCATCTACGAATTACATTGTACTTGTTTCCGGGTGCCTGTAAGAAAACACCCCGAGGGTCGTATAACATTAAATATCCCCCGTACTGATGAAGCTGGGGAAACTCGTGAGACTTGTTGGTTTAAGCATTGCTTTGGACACTTTGAAAGTAAAGGCTTCAATTTGACACGTGTTTAGAGAAATGTGTATACCTACGCTCGTCTAAAGTTTAACGCTGAATGTTTACAGGCACTTCGAATTGCCACAAAGGCAGTTTGCCCCCATTAAAGAATTAGGATGGCTGTGGATGTAGCGTAGAGGTCGGTCTCTGAAAGGCTAATATGCTGTCGTTGCGATCGTGAATTACGCGCAGTTCAGAGGATTCTTTAAAGAATTATCGCTCGTCGAGGGCTGCATTGAAATGAAATCTATCGCGTGTGCTTAATCGCTCTATATTTTATTTAAAAATGGCTTCGAAAATATTGATGAGGTGAAATAATTTAATTTAAACTTGATATATCTTTATGGAAGGTGAATACCTTCAGGGTACTTAATTTTACGAGTGGCCTTGTGGCCTTACGAATAAATTTACCATGAATTTTGAGCTTTATACTCTGTCGATTAAAAAACAAATCCTTTCTTTTTTATTACAGAATATGACAATTTCTATTTGAATGTTCTGAAGGACTACGGTCTTGATTAATCGATTTAATGATTTAACAGCGACTTAAATCGCTTAAATCGTGACGAGAGTTCAGTCTATAATCGCATATACTCAGTAATTTTTACAATATTTTTTTTTTCTTGGTGTAGAATATCTCGAAATTTGGCGACAAGCAAAAGCAGCACAGTTTTCGACTCGACAGAACCGCGTGGCTGGACCCCAGGCCGAGCGCGAAGGCCAACAGACTCACGCTCGACGCGGCCTACAAACCGAGAATTCTCGATCGGCCAGATTTAGCATTCCCAAGGCATTTAGTATATGTGCGCTGGATGGGAAGAACCCAACCATAAAGAGAGAGAGAGAGAGGGAGAGTCGCATTACAAGTCAAACATCGACGCGCCGTTTCATGCATATGAGCTCGCGTGGTCCACCCCTGCCCTCGCTATTTGCGCTGCCAGCGTTCAGCGTTTGACGATTCGACCGGGACCCCGAAACGCGTCGCCTACTCGCAGTTTTAGATTCGAAGGAGATCCTAATGGCCGGATTGCTACTATTTTTGGGAGGCGTTTGGGCCGAGAATTAGGAGTTACCGAAGAAATTTGATATATATAAATATATAAAAGCTTCGATAGAAAAGACGAAGTGAATGGAAAAGGAAACATTTAATCTTTAGAAAGCCGGGATACGCCATTTGGTGTAAGGACACTGACCTCCAAATATTTGACATCAATTCACAGCTTTATCATATGCTGCAGATCACTTTTCTATAGAAACAAAAAACATTTTATAAAATTCCTCAAATGCCGGCCCTCTAAAGGTTAAATAGTGAATTTTCTCGGTTTTTAGTATGTTCTCTTATTCACGAGGTGAGAGAGAGAGAGAGAGAGAGAGTACGCATTTAATTTTGTTAATAATTTTTTAATTAAATAAGAATTAATGCTGAAGCTTTAAATAAACGCCATCAATTTAAATGTTAAAAATATAAATTCTCTTTAAAAAATACCTTTTAAAATAACCAAACGTAATTATTTATTTTTTATTCATTAAAATAATTTAACGATAAAAGTTAAAATTAATTCGGAGATGAAAATGCGTACGTATTCCTCGATCGATTCTATCTCGACTTTACCAAATGTTTTCCATACACCCAAAAACCTGTTGCTTTTTTCCCTACATCACACTATCGTCTTTAATTCGATTAGCGGCTACGCGGCTCGCGAATACCGCGGGAAGGACCGCGGCAGTCGAGTCCCTTAATTCGTCCTAATTAGCGTAAACCGGCGTTAACGAAGATTCCCGAGCGCGCGGCGAATTAATTAAGGCGAAGCCGGAGTTTCTTCCTTTTTTTCGCCACACCGCACGAAGGTGTACATGTCCTCCCGCTACTCCGGGACGTTGACTCGAGCGAAACGCGAGCGACTCCTCGTTAGCTGCCCTCCGAGAGTGCCTTTTGCGTTGCACCTACACATAACGTCTCTCTGCGAGAAAAAAAGTGAACGTCCTACGAATGTTGGAGTCGCGCGGCTAACGGGCAAGAAGCTTTGGCCGTCGTGAAGCGAATTTTTAACAGTTGAGCTTGTAGTGCATCTGGTGGGATGTGAAATTAATTTCTTGGTCGTTTAAACTGTGCTACGGAAGAAGTCGCTTTAATTAATAAGTACTTATATACTTCGTTTTTCCAGAATTATGCTCATTTACTCTTGCGTCTTTTGATTTAATCCAAAATTACAACAGACTTTCGAGTGTACAAAAAAAAAATTCCGCAACAAGATCAAAAGTACCTTTTGAAATATGAAAGTACAAATTTCTGATCGCTACCTCATTTTTTGGTGATTTTCTTCCATTGTTTATTCGTTTACAAAATATTTATTCTCTAAGTCGAGCAAGAAATTTCTTAGTAAAATGAAATTGTAAATTTTTACGTACACACAATAATGCTAATTTTTTTATTTAGAATACGGTTGATAGAAATTTTTGTACATTCGCTAAAAACCTAACATTTGCTTGTAGATTAAAATTTCTTCGAGACATTTCCTTCTTGTTATGTAAGCCTTGCCTTACAAATTTCCGAACGTTTTTTTAAGTAGTACTACCTCCAAAAAATGAATCGTCGAAAATGTTCAGAAATACAAGCTGCGAAACGCGCATGAAAAAAGAAAAGGGTCGGGACGCATCACTGCGCGTGTAGATAAGAAACGCAAGAGCGGGAAGAAGAGGCTGGTGGAGATACGCAGGAAGTTTTACATTTATTTAGCGCGAGCGAGAAAAAACCACCTCGAAAATCCACCTCAGCGAGACCACCTCCTCCTCCTTCTTCCTTGAATATTCATCTATTGTAATTAAGTCCCCTCGGACTCAAAGATCGCGAAACTCGCCGTCGGCTGGTACCTCCTTCTCCTTCATCTTCCCTCTCGCTCTTATACACTCACCGGACGAATTCGATAATTTCATCCCCCCCTTCCCCTCGGCGTTTTTTTTTCCGGACCCGCGCGGCGAGCTCCATGAATCTCGAACGGTTCGTTATTCGCGCGCGGCAACGGGCGAACTTCTCGACAATTAGAATTAAGGCGCGAGCTGAGAATCGAGGGGGATTGAGGCCGTGTTGATTAATTTACATACTCCCGGCTCTTATGGCTCCTCCCCCCCCCCCATCCCTTCTTCCTCGCGATGTTCCGCTTAATGATGAGCACGTTTTTTTTTTTTTTTCGTTTAACACTCGGTGCAGACGGAATCGTCCAAGTGAGGTAAAAGTCCTCGTGATTGAAGTGGTTTGAGTGGAGTGTTTCTTTTTTTTAATTGGTAAGAGAAATGGGCGAATAGTGCAGCGTTCGGAAGAAATAAAAAAGAAAAGAAACTTATCGGGGATATTCATGATGTACTGATATTGTGGCGTATGATCCTCCTCGTTCGGAGGAGGAATGAAAACACTCGTCGAAGAAGAAAAAATATTTGATCCTACAATAATATTCCGCGGAAAAAGATGGAGCCTCGTATAACCATTTGTTACTGAGGCACGTTGGCGGAAGAGGAAAAAAAATGTTATTTCAGCTTTAATGTTCGACTGTGTATTTAGATATAGATATATGTATACCTTTTGTAAAGCGAGTACCTTATTTTTGAGTACGTGGGAGTAGAATTGAAAAAATAAAAAAAAAAAAAGAGATAAGGACGTCGTGGACTTTTTGTTATTATTCAGTGGAAACGTTTCTTCTTTGTATTAGTGTTCTTTTAAATCCCAAGCTTGAATGAAATATGAAAGGGATATTCTGAAATGCAGCTTTATTTACAGATTCTCATTTTTGAATAGGAAAATGAAACTCTTTCAGATCGAATTTTTTTTCGTTTAAACGTATGGGGAAGAGATTCTTTTCAAATATGTTTTTTTATCTATATTTGTCGCATTTATACTTAAACAAATTCATTTATGTTTTATAATTAAATATATTTTTCTTTTTGTGAAACGTTCACTTAACAATAAATTGACACTTAATTTAGTCAGATTTTAAACATATTTTTCAAATTTATGAATAACAATAATCATGGTAAGAAAAACTAATAGATTATCACTAATAATGATGCAGTTTTGAAAATCATTTTTAAAATTATTTAAAAATGATTCCGTTAAAAAAAAAGGAAATTTAATTCCTTTTAAAACAACTTGTAATACCCACTATATTATATAAAAAAAACACACATAAACTGCTTAAGTAAAAATTGTTCACAAACATTAAAAAATAATCGTGAATACAAGAATACGCGATTCTCTTTAAGCTATTTATAGAAAAAGAAATCCCTTTACCTAACAAAGCTTTCTTTGTGAAAAAGTCCTATTAAAGTAAAATTTTCATGATCCAGCGATGCAAACCCTTCAATAAATAAGTGAAAAAACTTTTGCAATAAAAAAGGGTCTCGGCGACAAAACAGTCCTTTTAAATATAGCACTTTCTCGGACAATCAAAAACTCGGTACAAAAGCTCGGAGCTCAATATTGTCGCGATCCCAATCAAGGCGAGTCGTTGCCACGGGCCCTCCGCGGGACCTCTAAGGTCTTGGGGGCGATTATCGACGGTCCACAAAAGCGAAAGGACGCAGAGAGTCGGAAACGGAAAACACACCCGCCGGGAGTGGGTACAGGAGAGGAAAGGCGACGGAAGAAGGCGAAAAAGGAGCGCTCGTTAATTCCCGACGAGGAGCCGCGGCCAGGCTCCAAGAAAAAGAGAAAAATAGAGAGAGAAAGAAAAAAGCCGGCCAGTGGAACGCGCTAAGTGAAAACAATCCGCTTCGCTTTTTCGCGGCGCGATAACTGATTCCAGAGCGCAAATTAACGCGGCCCGAGCATTGCTCCCGTTGCGTAATGATCACTTTCGGATGAATGAAAGTACGCTTTGCTTTTTTTTTATTTTACATTTGATATTTCAGATGGAGAGGATATTATCTGATAAAAATTACTGCACATTACTAGATTCCAGTTTTTTTTTACGTTCATTGAAAAAAAGAATGTACAGAAGGTTACTGCTAATTTCGTTAACGCGAAGAAAATGATTACAGGATCCTTAAAAAATTACTATTGTTATTATAAATATTTCTGTATATAATTGAGTAAAAATTTTTATAAGTCTGTATTTTTACATTCATTTTTAGTAGTTTATTATAAATTTTTCCATTTATTTATTATTATTTTTTTTTTTGAGCAATTTGAAATCTCAAATATTCGCCACTTTTTCGAGAAATCTTCCGATCATTTTTAAAGAAAAACCTCCGTAATTTGTATATTCTCGACCTTCTCTCACGGTTGCCGCTTAATGATCCGAATCATGGCTATCACTGATTCTCATTATGTCACTATAAAATTGAATAATACATTTAAAATAGTCATTTGTTTTAATCAAATTTTTCTTTTCTCTGTTTTAGGTAAGTGGACCTTTAACCAACTTCACAAAACTTTATTGGTCGGTGAGTCGAAAAAAAATTTCCGTTATCTTTCATCCAAACGCTCCACCCGCATTTTAGTTTTCCACGGCCTCGGGAGCCCCAAAATGTGGGTCATTTTAACGGCAAGGCCAAATGTGATTTCGAACAACTGGCCAGTGTTCCCTTCTTTTTCACCGCCACGCGACTGGACGGGCGTACAGTTAACAATTGCGTTTTCGCCATGGGACTTTCCGCGGGGATTCGGCGAGCGAGCGTGATTGAACCAGAACGAATAAAATCAACAAAAGCCGGGGCTGCAGCGGAACCCACGCCTGGCAACGTTTTGTGAAGAGGCGAGCTCTCTTGAATGTAACTCTTTTTAAAGTCGACAATTTGCCATGACTGAAACAATTTCGTTTCATCGGGAAAGCCGCTATTCCTACTGTTCAGTATACTAATTCTAATTTTCTTTAATGATGCTATTCGTTTCATGTTTCTTGTTTATTTGCTATAATTATCTGGAAATTGGTTAGAATATTATTAATTCAAGATATTATTGTTTAAATAGTTAGAATATATATTGATTTTCTGGTGATTGGTCAAGTTCTGGTAAAAACCAGAGAAAATTTGGTGATTTCAAGGAATACTTGTTTAATATTTCAATAAATTAAATAATTATTTTTTTGAAAATACTAAATTTATTGAGAAATAAGTTAATAATTTAGTTTTAAAGAATTAACAACAAACAAGTACTATCCAAGTACTATCCAAGAAAATATTTACTTAATATTACTAAATTTTTAGTTAATTGATGATGTTCAGAATAATCTATGACAGTAAAAGTACTAAAAAAAGAAATATTAATGTTTTTCTTTATCTATAACTTTTGAAACACTCGTGAAATTAATTCAAATAGATGTGTTCGAAGATTGGATTACGAGCCATTTTATTGCTGATTAAAATTTTACAATACTTCGGTGGATAGTTTGTCACTCTCATCCGTTAAATGAGCCTTGATAGAGGTGACAAACTATAGCCACTGAAGTATCGTCAATTTTTAATCAAGAATAAAGGGACTCGTAAATCAACTGTTGAATACATTTATTTGATCACACGTTTATTGAATTTAAAAATTAAACAGTATAATACTCTTTTTTGATATTACACGGACCATTTATAAATCATTTAATAATACAAAACGAAAAGCAAAAATGATTGGGTCTCATTAAATATTTTGTTAGAAATGTCTACCTCTTGACTATGAAAGTTCTCTTATCATCACAGAGTTTGTATATTACCTTAAATTATTATCTTTAAATTTACATCTGAGTGCATCTCTAATGCGAAGCTCGTGGAATATAACAGAAACCTCGTAGAAACCGTGAGGTGTACAGGTGAGGTCTACATTACGAAACAATAAAGCCCATCGTGACGCGCGTTTCACCCCTAATAGGCCCCATTTTCCAAGTTAATTGCCAGCGAAACCAAAATGTATAATGCTGCATTAACGAACCTGCTTGGTATAATATTGCCAACTAAAAAGTTATTCTAAAAAATAAAATAGTCAACCCTTTTTCATTTTGAGTACTCTGTACATGTGCTTTGAACATTAATGAATAAAAAAAATAAAAAAAATGAACGTACGAGTATAGTAGGTACTACAAACGTAAATAAAAAAAAAGTAATATAGTCAAGGCAGTGCCATTTTATTTTTTGAGTACATTCTATATAAATGCTTTGAGATCATAATAAAAAAAAATAAAACAAAAAATACAAAATATAATTCGTATAATACTATATAGTAAAAAAAAAATCTGGAAAGTAATATTCAGGACAGTACTCGCGGAGCAATAAATTTCACGATCGGTCGCGAAACATTCCCTGCTTTTTTTTCTTCAAGAATTACCGAACTCAGCCGAAAAAATGAAAAGTTTACGGACAAAGCGAAAGTTCAGCGCATCGCCCTGAAAGGAGAGAGAAATAAAAGGCCGCGTAAAATATCCGGCGTAGCTTAGCTCCCCGTTACTTATGAATTTGCGATTCTTATTAAAAACGGCGGAAAATGCACTTAGTCGGGGCACGAAACTTCCTCCGACTCTCGCCGTGGGGTTGAAGGGGAGGGAGGCAAAGAAAACGTAGGGGTGAGGCAAGACTGTAAATTCCCGTGTTTATTATCGCCTTGCAGGGGCTGCTCTCCCGCGGTTAGAAGTTCTTTTGTGCGCGTGCCCGACTCATCCGAGCGTGCGTGAGCTCCAACATTTTCACTGAAGATATCCCTATTTTCGGGGGGAGGGGGTCGAGTATCACGAGTGCCACTGTTTCTCCGACTATGTCTTCTTATTCTTTTATCTTTATCTTTATTTTTATTTTTATTTTTATTTTTATTTTTATTTTTATTATTATAATTTCCTTTTTTAGTTTAATCCTTTATTGTCTGAGTTTTATATTTAAGAAGCTAGGAGCGCTTCCTCTAGTTATTTCATCAGTGTCGTTTTAAATAATGCAAGGACTTTTCGTTTGGCGGAAGCGGGTGTGTGCATTCTTCTTTCTGTTTTTTTTTTTTTTGCGAGAAGCGAGCAATTTTTTTTTTATGGGAGGAAGGGGGTTTGTGGGTGGAAAAAAATTTAGACAGACTGTGCGGAAAAATTTTTAAATGTCGAAAAATGCGAACAGTCACGCGCAGAATTTCTTTGCTTTGTCTTTCTTTTAATATTTACACTGTCGAGTTTAACGTAGACAAAAAATTCAGGTTACTTCTTATTACAATTCCAAATTATGCTTCTGTTGCTTCACGTGCGCGTGGAGAAGAAAACAGATGGAACTAAAATGGCACGTATGCCGTTAATATGCTTTTAATTATTTAGTAAATATGCGTATAGAGTACTATTTAATGTCCAAAGTTAACATAAAGTACATTACGATATTTCTGTCAAATATTCGGATTTTTTAATTTAAAACATGACTTACATTTTATATTTCTATAAGAAAATGCATAATTTTGAACGCAGAATGTGCCTTTAACATAATAAAGGTTGACAGATGGGTATAACAAAAAAAAGAGAAAAATTTTATTGAAATATTCACAGTAAATAATAATACGAAAAACCTTTAATTTGAAATTAATTTACTTATTTATTTTTACTAAAACTTTTCAAGTAAATTTTTCTAAAAATATGAAAATATTTTTACTTCCCAATGTAGTTTGATTCAGTTCAATATAACGAGTAAATCAAATTTCCTTTTTTTATTTCAACGAATTCAGTAAACGCGCTGCATATTTATGATGATCGAGTTAAAAGTTTCGAATATCCTTAAAATAGGGTGTATATTTTCCAACTCTCAACGCGCCGGAAAAAAATATGCACGAGCGGGTAGTTCCCAAAGAGTCGAGTGTGAAAAGCCGCCGATCGACCAGCGCGTAATTGTCGCGTTTCAAAATGCGACTCGTTGATATTTGCATAGAGACGCGGGGTAATTGCTCTCTCGAGATTAACCTGTTGTTTTTCATTATTGATTCAGCGCTCGTCGAGGAGAATTGGATGGCCCCGGCCGCAACAGTCCCTTTCCCCCGTCAAATAAAAATCTTGGAAAAATAAATTCGAACGTGGTGTATATGTGTAAGTACTACCCACGCCAAGCGAATCGCGCGGTCGAAATGAATACATTTACTTTTTCGAGTGATTAATTAAAATCGTTACCATAAGTTAATTAATGCTTCGATCGCTTCGGTTCCTATGTCTGTCTCTTTTTCTCCCTTGTGGGTATTCCAGTAATTTGCCATCTCGTCCAATGTTCATTTCCATAAAACGCCGAGAGATTCGAGCTTAAATATATAAATGCCGGCGATTTTTTTAATGCGGGGATTTAAATTATTATCTGCACAACTTGATTTAAGTGCTTGACGTCCTGGAAATCTTCATTATCGCTTTTTTTAACAAATAAAAAAAATTGCTTCAACGGAAATGATTAATCGTTTGCAAATGTAGTCGTTTATACTTTAATATTTTAATACTGAAAGATAAATGCAAGAGATATTTGAGATTTAAATAATGTGGAGTAAATGTTTACGTTAAATATTATAGCCAATTAGAGATTTTAAATTTGAAAACAATTACAGATCATACATTTTGCAAAATTATTATTAAAAAATCAATGAAGATTGAAAATACGATTTCAAAAGTTACGGCATTAGTATCCATAAACATTCTGTGAAAACACATAAGAAATAAATTGCAAACATTGAGCAACTTATACGAAAATCATCGCAATTTTTTACAGAGTTTTGAAGTATTTGAAAAATTTCAATTTTTAACTAGAAAAACTTAAAGTAAGAAAGTCTTGCTCTAAAAATTATGGAGCTTTAAAGTCCCGCAAAAATTTCAGAGTTCTTTTCTTTAAAATATTGCAAAGCTTCACCAACTATGTATAAGATCCACGAAAAAGTGATTTCTCCGTAAAAATGTCTAGTACTCGCAAAACAACCCAAGATTGCGTTTTTTCCACACAATTCCTAAGTGAAGCTTCAACGTTATTTTTACGGGAAAATTCTCCGAGCATACAAGCTTTTATCTAGCGATCAAAGATCTGCCAGTCGCAGCGAATCGAGAAATGCAGTCGCACCTCATTGAGGAGCGCAAACCACCCTCGGAGCTTCGAAGTTGCACGTGCGACATTCGCAGAATGACGTAACGGTGGAACTCACTTTTTCTTCCTCGCGCTGCAGCATCAGCCCAAAGAGCCTAACGAGACGCGAGACTCTGGCGTTCCCCCTGCGTAGCACCGAAACGCGAAACCCTATCCCGGGGTCACGCCGAAAAACACAGAAAGCCTTTAGCTCCCTCCCTTCGCCGGCCTTTCAGCCCCGCGCTAAAGTCGCTACCCTCGCCCCGACTCCTTCTCCGCAGCCTCCACCGCAGAATCCTCGTTAATCCAGACGCGCGCCGCTTTCGCTCCTCTCCTTTCTCTTTATTTTATTTTTTTTCTTTAAACCCTCGCTCACGCATATATTTTTCTCTTCGAACGCGTGCTTCCGCGCACTCCCCACCAACGGCGTTGCGGAAATTATCCCCATTCGTGCGCTCGCTTTTTTTTCCAAACGCCGCCGATGTCTGAGCATCCCTACCCCCGGGGCAGAGCGGTGCTCTCGGACGAGCCGGGACCTCCGGAGTGCGCAGCGCGACCCCGTCGAAGCGCGAACTTGCCCACTCGCTCGGGGACGCCTTTGACGCTCCGCCCGCGGAAATCGCGTTATCCGGCCGGCCTCTCCTATCTCGGCGTCTCCGCTGACGAAGCTGCCCTTACTTCGATCGTAGTACTCAGTAGCCTGGTGCGTTTCTCTCGCTAAAGTTCGCGGATTCTTTTGCGAGAATCGAGTTGTGATTAAGGATTGTTGAACTCGGGGTGTATTCTGATTTCTTAAATACTCAATCCGGCGTTACTAAGTGCGAGTGAGTGAGTGACGTGCAATTTTTTAAACAAGGGTTTGGGATGTTTTTTGGTAGATGAGTTATTTAAATTTTTTAAGTAGATAATTGGGTTCTTTTGGGATCAAGCTTGACGGTGACTTTTGAAGTTGTTTCAATGACTTAGCGAATACTCGAAATAGTACATTATCCTAAAGTTTTTATATGCGGTTATATTAACAAAAGTTTAAAAAACATCACTTAATTTGCTCAAATTCGGTATTGATTTGTACTTACTAACTTCGCTGTAGTTTGATAAAACTTTATCGCGATCAACAACGTAGTTATTTACTGTTTTAAAGAAATAACAATTTTCATGAGTTACTTAAAAATTCACTTACGATTAATCAATTTGTTGTTTAAAAGACTAATACAGAAAAAACTAAAGAATAACTTTGCTCAGCTTGAGATTTAAAGGATATTTACCTGGATTATCTTGTAGCTTCTGAAGAATTCAGTGATGTAAAATTAACTTTTACTAGAAATAAAAAAAAAAAACAACAAAGGCGTAAATAATTCTTGACTATGTAGCTATTAATCACTTAAAAAAATACAGTAATCTCAACTTTTTTTAATCTTTTTAAATTTTGGCGTAACTTCTACACCGATCAGCTTCTGATGCTCAAAGAATCCAATGTTCCAACTCAAAATACCCAAACCACTCAAAATACTCAAATCAGTGCACAATTACATCGAAACTTTTCAAACAAGCAGCGTACAAGTCAGCCAGTTACCTAAGACACTAATAAAACTCGCGAAAAAAAGAACAAATATACCTCTCGATAATTCCCCGAAAGATACGCTCGTAAACCAGTGAGTAGTCATCATCAAGTCGCCGACAATAGAAGCATGGAACTCGGAGCACAAAGCGATGTCACGCGGCGACGCGTCGTCCAGCAGCTGTCGGATGAACATGCAGTAGCCGACGACGTACACACTCGGCATGCGACACGCGTTACGTAAAACGCGCGAAAAAAAACGCTAGTAACCGTCACTGCGAGAGAGGGTAAAGGAGGACGCTGGGATCGATCCTCCGGAGGAGGAAATTACGTGTGTGAGTGGGTGTGCGCAGAGGAGGAGTTGTCGGGGCGGCGGGAAATGACGCGACGTCGAGAATTTTATTCCCCCGGCGTGCCGGGGAGAGACTCTCCGCGGGGCCGATCGAGTTATCCCGCGACTGCCGATGATGCTGCGCCCCGCGGAGTCTAGCCGATGTCAGCGGAAGACGCGAGGACCACTGTGTGTTCGCGTGGGTGTGGGTTTGTGCGCGAACGGATTAAAGATAGTGATGCCAACGGCGATTTTTTTTTCTCGTGACCAGTGGGCTTGATGACGTGCTTTCCTTTTCTTTTTTTCTTCTTTTGTGAGGTGGGCTAGTGTTTTCTTTGTGTTTTTTTCAACCGCAGATAGTGGTGACGTATAACTTTGAATTTTTTGTTTGTATTTATTTATATAAACCTATCTTTTTTAATGAATTTTCTATGAGAAGGACAATGCGAAATTCATTTGTATTAGGAGATGACAAAAGAATTGAGGTCATAGGTTTACTTGATATTCTGTGTAATGAATCTTTGATTCAAAATAGTAAAGGCACGTGTCTTGAGATTTTACTGTATGGAGTTTCCTAATGAAAATGCATGTTATATATTATATTCTACATTTTATGCTTAGAAAAGCTTAGGTATACGAACGAGAAATTAAAAGGTATAGTTAGAAAACAATTAACATAGAATATGAACTTTAAACAATTTTAAGATAAATATATACACTTGAGAAAAAAAACAGTTCTTCAGAAAAAGGCATTACTAAGCTTTATTTAAAAAAGTTGAGACACGTGATAATTATTTTGAAGCAATGAATCATCATATATTGTTTAGAACAAATCAAGGTTATGAAATCGTGGACATCTTATTTGATCGTGCTAATTATATTGACATATTTCATATTAAAAGCCATTCACATATTCTATCGAGTAATCACATTATCCAAGTAAATTCAAGATTTTTATATGTAGATAGTGGGTAAATCGTAACTTGATAAGGAAATTTTGAACGTTTGCATTCATTGTTTTACGTAATAAAGTTTGTGGAAATAGCAGAGGTCGGTTAAAACTAGTTAGAGCAATGAATGCATTTACTGACCAGCGCGTGATTTCGTAATAATCCTAGTGAGTTAGTTAGCCAGCCGCCAGCTGTACAAGTTATGGGGACCTTGTTGAACCGCAGTAACTAAGGTGTAACGCGACCATTGAATAGAGTGCAATCGAAACAAATGAAGTTACGCTCACGTAACGCTTGTACTTGTACCGTCATTAAATTTAATGAAAACAAAAAGTCGTAACAGTGATAATCCACATTGAGCCATCGATTTGTCTCTGAATTTTGACAGCGTCGAACATAGTAACAAAAAAATATCGATCTGCAAGAATTTTCCCGTTAAATATATGTCGAATTTCATTGAAAATATTAATTAATAATCTTATTAGCAAAATCCAAACATTTTGAATACTTATTAATTAGTCTACAGTATATCTAATAATTCATTTAGTCTGTAGTAAAAGTAAAGTTATTTTTACGTGAAAAGCTTGATGAAATTGCTTCATATTTTTCACAGAATTATTTCCGTGATTTTTACGCTTCTGCACTCTTCAATTCTAATATGCAGACAAGAATAAAAAGTAATTTTTCCGTAAAAATTGCTTGCACGGAAATAATTTTTTTTTCTCAAAAATAAGGTTATTATGTGTGAACCATCAAACGAAGAGTACTGCGCAATTTACCGAGGAAGTTTGTTTTACGATGACCGACTCTTGAAACTGCTTATACACTTTCGTAATTGTAACGTGAAAATGGTTCTGAAAAATATTAACATATGTCACGCAATTTTCAAATAACGATAGCCATTATTAATATAAAGTTACATTTATCACCAGACTTTAATCAAAAAACTTTTCTCGTGTGAATTTATCAACAGACCCGTGGTTACAACTTTTTCATCTGTTTTTTACACGATAACTTACAGCGATTTTCACAAAAAAAAACCTCGATGTAGGAATAAGAGATTACGGTATCATTTATTAATCTAACAATTAACAAGCTAAAAAAAATCTCGTTAAAAGCAATAAAATTTTTTTTCAGATTATAATCATCAAACAACTGTAAAAAATAAGACGTTACTTAATAAGCAAAGTAAACGTCAATATAACAAAATAATCCACTCTTAAAAAATTGATGGCAGGACGTTGTGAATGGCATTTTAGAATACGATTTAATTAGCGCGCAAAAATTTTCATTTAGATGGTGGTAAATTTAAAAATTTATCCTCAAAAACATGTAAAAAATAAGTTTAAACATGCATCTATTTCTGCTCTAATTTCTAATAAAAAAAATGAATAAAGAAAGTAACTGTCATGAATTTCGGTAGCCCGCGAAGGAAAGGCCGGTTAAAAGGGGCGAGTCGAGCGCGTCGGGCAAATTGGGCCCGATAATAACTTTGCGTGGGCGCGCTCGCCGATAATGGCTTTAATAGATCATCGCGGAGAGTCGGTCGCGCTCCGCCGAGTCCTGATTGTCGTGCTGCATCCGTCGCGCGACCCTGCACACGCGGTGACACTCGCGTGCTCGCATCCTCCCCACCCCTCCACTCTCCGACCTCTATATACCTTTCTCGGTTATTTTATTAACCGGTAGGTTGTCGGTCCAAAGACTGACTTTCTTGAGTAAAAAGTTTTTATTTCAAATTCGATATGGGGTAATAAGATCTTCAGGCTTTGCAGTTGGTTTAGGCAAGTAAATTGAATTGCGCGGTTAAATTCTAGCAAAAGGGTGTATGTGATTCTATTTATTGGGACTTTACAAATAATTGAGTTTTCAATTTTTAAGTGTCTTACCTCTGCCGGGGAGGAAGCACTTAAATCAATTTTCAACAACAAATCCTTATTTCTATAATGAATTAACACATTTCAATTCAAAATTTCGAAAAAGGAGTTCTACTTTATTGTAGACAAAGATTTTATAAAAATTAGAAAATGCTGGATTATATTGCATTCTGTAATGCCATTTTCTTTTTTGCAAATTTAAAGAGTAAGAAAATAAAGTACTCAGAACATTTACGAAAGAAGTTATCACGTTATTTTTGGAGGATGGAAAATATTAAAGTAATTATTTTCAATTTTTAATTTTCATAAAAATGAAGTTACTGCCTTTTGTCGGGAAGCTACAAATTTATAATAAGGAGATGAAATTGCGCAAAAATTTTCGTGTAGAAGTTTTACTTTACTGCGTGTACCTAAGTTAAGAAAATAATTAGTGGACCGATTAGCTGAAATGGAAAGTAAACTTAAAAACTTTTTGAATAACGTATCACTTGAATAAAAAATTTTGAAAATACTAATATTAATGGTGGCTAAAGAAAAGTGTTGTTAAGTTACTTACCCAAACTCACTTTTCGCGGAAGCAGTTTTAAGCCGTAGTTGGACGGTAAAGGATTAAAATGGTTTTAGATCCGCCGGTTGGTCACGAAAGTTTACAATGTTGGAGCATCAAAAACTTAGTTTTACAGTAGTTAATGCGAAATAAGTACATGCGCCTCTATCAAAGAGAAAAACGAATTTTCATTAAAGTTTATATTTTATCAAGTCCGTGGGAATTTTTATTTTATTCAATTTTTTTGGTCTCCTTTTTGTGGAAACTTACAAGCAAAATAATCTCTCCTCTCCTCCGCTTTGGTACAATTTAAAATTTGACGCGACGACAGCGACTACATGACAAAATTGTAAAAATTTTAATTAAGGCTGAATATTTTAGAGAAAGTCATTTCAATGAATTTAAATTCAAAACTTTATTCAAAGCTTTGAAAATTAAAATCACGGAACAATTGTTTAAAAATTATAAAAAAAAAAAAATTGGAAAATGACGCACACCATCCTAACGACCTAACGCGACGTCAAAGCGACGTAATGCCCTTTTCTCCAGTCGGTGTAAATAACTACTCCTCGGTCATTGGATGGGAGCAGCGACGTTTTTGAAAATGCCACGTTGCTTTGAGGGACGCAGTAGCGCACGCGCAGAATCGGGGCCATTGTCGGTGCGCGATAATTGTGCCTCATTAGCAGCGGGTTTACACGCGACACGTGTGCCGACGATGCCAACATCCAAGTACATATACCCGAGTTCTGTTAAATATCGAGGGAAAATCTCGAAGAATCTACGGATTTCAGTTTTTTTTACTGTTTTTTTAATATTATTACCTTAATATATTTGTATTATATTTGTATACCTTAGATTGTATCTAACATCGTTTTATATTATTAATAGTCCATTCGTTTTTCTGTAAATTACAACGAAAAATTATAAGTATGGATTGTAATTTAAAAATCGATAGTGATATTTACCGAAACGGATTACTCAATCTGAAAATTTTAACGTGCTTAAATAAATACAATATCTAAACGATTTTTCATGTTCGGTGTGTCACTTTACATTTCACAATTTAATTTAAAATTTTCAGATTCTGACAGTACATTTACATTTCACTCGAAAGTAATTATCGTTCTGCTATTTTATTTAATTCTTAATGTGCAGGTATATTAAAATTGTACAGGCAGTAGAGATTGAATTAATGTGATTTATTCAGTTCAATTAGGCACAAGTAATTCTTTTCACAGATTAAATGCTAATATTGGATTGTAGAAGATTTCAGTTAAATACATTGCCTTACCTTAGTTCCTCTTGATGATAAAATGTGATCGAATCAATTTATTCTTATTGATCTTTTATAGTAAAATTCTCTCGCTTTGTGAGCTTAAACAATTGAGTTTGGAATGACAGTTAGAACTTAATTTTTTTTTATTAATCAATTAACATCCACCTTCAAAATAAATTTTAGAATAATTTAAAAATTAAAAACTTTATGATAGTTACTTATATATACTCTAACTTCTGAGATTAAATAAACATAATGAAGTGTAAACTTCTTGTATTGTTCAAACTAAAATATTAAATGCACGTAGAATTTTTCAAATTAAGGTATTTAATGGCGCCAAATTTAAATTCACCACCAAAATTAAATTCTATATACTGCGATAAATATAAATTTATTCTTCAACAAATTCAATTGGATCTTTAAATACTTCCTTCGTGGCAATGTCTGAACAAGATTCAATATAGTACGGCAACGATAAAGAAAAATTAGTGCGACTGTTTGTTTTCACCGGGTTGACTCAACGATGGCAATTTCTCGAAATCACCAAGAAAACGTTCAGCTTAAAAGCAACGACATTGAAAGGGTGGACCTATAACTTTGACATTCGAACGACACCCGCCTCTTTTAGATTTTTACGTTCACCGGAGATAAAACTCTACTATCCAGATTACATACGAACAGAGTAGCGAAGACATCCCCCAGAAACTGACGCTCAAATTTTCATCTCTATAATTTCTAGTCTACTGTGATTTAAGGCTGTTCATTTTAATAATCGTCTCGATTGCATACCGTACTTTGTAAAATTATAATTTTAATGAAATTAATACGCTACAAAAATTACTGGTGCTACTCAGTATTTAGTTTTTAAAGACTATTTTTTGTCTGCTATTTCTTGTTTTATAAAGCAGTAAAATCAACCGCGAAACTGCTACAAAATTAAACTACTTCATTTAAATTTTGCCATCATTTAACTAAAGATCTAACCTTTTTTTTAAATTAGTAATTTTTTTCATAATAAGTTTATGAATAATTTTGATAATTTTAGTTATATTCTTGCAATATTATAGTAAATGTTCATACTACACGGTGCGGCAGAATCATAATTTATGTGGCCAGTCAAATCGTTATGTCGAAAAATCGCTGCGATTCGAGGAGAAATTGAAAGAAAGAAGACCGAGTGTTTGAGGGCGATTCGGCTTTAGGGTTATTGGACGCGTTACCGCGTGAAATTGACGCGCGCGCCGCGTAACGAGGGGACGAACTGGGGGAAACTTTTTTAACCGGCGATGCGAACTTTTGCCTAGCGATCGCCAAGAGCTCGTACCCCCGAGCGAGCGAGTTTGCGGATGATAATTACGAGCTATTTTCACGAACGATAATTGATTCGTCCGATCGGCGCACATCTTCATTTAAATAACAGATCCGTGAAGTGGCACCCATCTGGGCTTGATCGAATCCATTTGTTGAGGCCGTCCCGTTTGTACAATCGTTATTTAAGAAATTTATTTTAGCGAATATTGAAGGATATTTCTAAAAAAACAAGCTTATGTATATTATTTTCAGATGTAATACACCCGACTGTTATGAATGATTCTGCTGTTTTTTTTACTCAGCGACATTATCATTAAGGAGAGATTTAAATTTCGCGCCATAAAACGTGTAAGCTTTACTTTAGCCCTGGTGAAATCGCGATTTTTTCAAAAACTTTCCGTCAAAAACTAAAGTAGCTGAGTATATTGTAACGGTCCGTTAAGTGAATCCCGCTTTGCCGGATTCAATTGTAATAATACAAATATTGAGCGCTCCGAGCGCTAAGGCGCTAATCCGTTAATCCGCTACTCCCTATAAATAAGGAGGCGGTAAGCGGGGTCGCCCTCTCTCTCCCGGATCGCTGGACTGGTCGCGATTCGCGACGATTGGGACGTAGATTTATTCTATTAAATATCAAACTTACGAATATTAATTTAAATTATTCCAAATGTAAACTTGTCAATCTTAAACATTAAGTATTAGTAGATAAACCAGTAATAAATATATATCGATGTTATTCATGTGTCTCACTTATTACGTACATTGAAAATAGAAAATTTGCAATATAAATATCTTGTTTTACAATTTAATTTAATTGTTCAATTTTCGAATAGTACTAAAGAAGTAAGAAGGCTGACTATTCGTAGTTTCTAATTACAATAGACGAAGATATAATTATTGCATTTTGAATGTTCGTTCTCGAGTTTGTGAACTAGTTATAGAAGCAAGTTGAAATTGCTTCAACTACTTTCAATGGAGTATATCAAATTTAATAGTATCTTATTATTTCATAAATCATCCATTTTACATACAATTTACGCACTTTCAATTTTACTTGAGCTCATCAAGGAAAAAATAAAAGTATAATATAGCAAAGAAGTAGTCGATCCTAGCGCGAAATGATGAAAACTGAATTTTGATCGCGTAAACAATGAGCATTTTCCGGCGTCCTACTGCCTGATTCGTTTAATATCGAGCGAAATGTTAGTTGAGCGCTCGCGCGCTTGAAACTGATTTTCCGGCGAAAATTCAATCGTTGATTTCAATGTCGCCGAAATTTTTCCCCCGCAGAGTTCACGCGCTCGGGAGTCAGCTATCTCGAGGGGGACGGCCCAACAATGGACGACGTAATTTTTCTATGGGAGAGAGGCACATCCTTCTCGCCGCTCACCGCGACGTGTGTATATGTATATACTTTTTGTGTATATATGTATCAATATATAACTGTATATATATATATACACCTGTATATAGCTTTATGTATCTGTGTGTGCATGCAGGGCGGGCGGCGTTAAGGCTGGCCGCGGAAGAGAAATGGCGCTTGTTTGTCCGCTGCCGCTATTGATTGGATGCACTTCGTATTTTTCTATTGAGGGTAAATAATGGCGCCGGGGCCAGGCACAGCCCCCAGGACGCCGCCGGGAGAAGGCGGAGCGGCGCAGGGAAGAAGAGGCGAAATTAAAGGTTATTCGCCGGAGCTTTGTCACGATGAATGCGAGCCTCTCCTCCAGTTTCTATTTGCGACTTTTTTTTTTTAAGGAATCACCCGTCGGACTGCGCGAGCGCCCAATGAATTTCGCTGAGTTCGGGGTGAATTTTTACGCGGACGGCTACTTTGTATTTGCATTCTTTGGCTGAAATCCAATGTTCACGGTCTGCTTTTTATTCAAAATTGGTGGAAAATAAGTGGTCTAGACGAAATCCATTAAATGGATGCTTCTTTTTAATTGTGACTGCTCTTCCTTCAGTACGAAGTAGTGCAGGACATTTTCTTTCTTTTCTATTCAGGATAAGACTCAAACTTTTTTTTAAATGATAGTCACTTGAAGATATTTTTCAGTACATTATTTCTTATTTTTACTTGAACTAAATAAATTTTTAATCGATTATAACAAAATAATTACGATTCGCTATAATCAATGACCAGTAGCTAACAAAAATCATCGCAGATTTTTTATAAACAATAAGTTTTTTCAACATCAGAAGGGTAAATTCATAAATTCGTTTTTTCTTGACTTTTTTTTCGAATCAAAGGGAAAAGTCGAGAAAAAAAATGCGATCGGGTTGAAAATTGTGGCTGCAGGTGGATGTCTCTTGCGACTCGGCGGACTGCGACCTCGTTAGCGGCGGTTTGCGCGATCAGGCCTCGCGAGAATCCACGCCCGAGTAAATCCCCGTGACGCCACCGAGAATTCGATCATACTCTTCGTCCTTTTTACCCAACTGTTTGTGGCGTCTCTCTACGTTTATATATATTTAAACGTTTTATTTTCTTTCTTATTACTCGGGATACTCGCCTTTGACACTCGTAATTAATAATAAAAGAAAATAAACAATCGGAAGTATTCTCACAGTGTCGGTTCTCCAAAAACTTGAGGCTAGGTTAGGTAAACTGGAGAAAAACTCGTGAACTGATGACTTATATGTGATTCTCAGCTTTTTACAATTAATTTTACGATAATATTGTGTAAGAAAATAACAGCAAAAATAAGATTTCTTCTGCGGCAGACATAATTGAAACGATTAAGCAACTGATTATTGAATATAAAAAAAAATATTGAGTGTAGAATATTCCGACACTGAGGAATAGCAGACAAATGTTTGTTTTATAAAATAAATGTTTATCCAGACGTTTACTGGGTTTAGTTTATATTGGTCGAGTTTTTTTCAATGGTTTTTATTAGTCCATCGAAACAATGTTAAATCAATGAATAAAATAAATAAAATTCGCGAATTTACCGAGTTCTTAGCAATTTATTTTGATTAAAAATAAATAAAACGCTCATCAGCTGAACCGACTGGGATCTATTCCACTCGTCAGTTTGTACTGCTTCATTTTCCACCGCGGCGTATATATGAATAGTACGCATTCATATATAAAAAGTAGAATGTACACGTACAATTTTACGTCCATATTATCGTTGTCCACTAAAATTTTCATGACTCAACAAAGCCTCGAGCGCGTCATTCAGCGACGTCGATACGGGCAACCACTTTTAGAGCAAGACACGCCCGCATCACAAAAGGCAGCTTCCCCATTCGACATATCGGATCCTCCGGCGATCAAAAGGAGCGCGCGGCGCGCTATCAAAATTTCCTACCGATTATCCTCCGTTTTCCCGAATTTTCCCCTTTCCCAATTGTCGTGAATTCCGAAGAAAAAGTGTACGCGGTTAATCCAAGGAGGGAAATAAAAGGCCGCGGCAGAATTCCGCGTCCTTCGCGGCAACTCCATTTTCAATCACTGGAAGTGCTCCGGCCGGACTTACGGGTTGTCGTACTACGCGCCGAAGATTGATTCGCTTTTTAATCGGCCGATCGAGTCTACTCTGCGAATCTACTTCGTTTGCTTTTGTGCTTCAGACGCGGATGTTTGCTAACTTTTTGAACGAGGCGACCGTCGAGTTTGCGGAGTTTGTTTTTATTGCTGTTGTAAGTTGCAAGAGGAAATTCCAAAGTGTAGGAAATTTTAATCTTAAGTGAGAGAATTAATTAGCACTTTAAAGGCGTACGACATAAGCCAAATATCCTTTATTTAGTACGTAAGTTTCCAGTGCGTTAACAAATAAGCAAAAGATAATCGGAAGGTATGAGCAACGATTATATTTCGTCGTATTTTAAAAGAGAGATGTCAATATTGTGTGACATATATGATTAATAATTTATCTCCGGCTGTGGCATGACGTACACGTAACTCATAGAAAAAAACATGTCAAGAATTAAACTCAAATGTTTGCTCATGATAATCATGAAGTGTTTATGAATGAACAACCGATAAGGTGACGCCAAGTAAATTATAATTTATAAATTTAATTCACCGAATTTTTCTTTAATTGATTAAAAAATAGTTCTCTGCGATTTTTTTTTTCGAAATTTAATTAAATTAAGTACGCATGTAAAAATTATTCAATATTAAAACAAAAAAAAAATAATAGGATCACTGGAGGAGTCAGTGAACACTAAATTAGAGCACGTTAGGAGACGTGGACTACTTTCTTAAAAAAAAAAACATCGTACAATTCATTTGAGACAAAAAAATTTTTCGGTCTCACTATTCCAGTTCCAAATCTCACGACGCTGGAGGAAAAATTTCCGGTTAACCATTGCAACGCATTCGTATGCTCGCCCGTAATGCCACGGAAAGAAAACTCCCGGGCCTTTTGTTCGCGAAGTCGCGTCGGGCTGATTGGACCGCAGCCCGAGCGGAGAAAGAGTGGATAGAGACGGAAAAAGAGGAGAAGGATACGGAAAAAAGGGTCCAGCGCGCATGTGCTAATCCTCAGCTCTCCTTTCCATTACCCCTTCGGGGAGCGGAGACAAAGCCCTCGCGTGTTTCCGGGCTATATTCTCTTACGAGAAATTACGGGATGCGCTTTTTTCATGAGCTCGCGCCTTTCCTCGGGAATCCTGGCACGCCAGCCTCGCCCAAGATTTTCCCTGTCGTTCGAAAATAAGTGCCCGCGGTGTAAGCCCCCACCCCCAACTTTTACCAGTCTAAGTGCCGATAATTGATTTCGACAAGAGGGAATAAAAAAACACAGTTGCGGACTCTTCGAAGCGATTTTTGTACGCGGGATTTAATTTAATTTTGTTGTCGTTGAAAGTTTGAAATTTATAGATTGATCAATAAATAGGCGAAAAATATTAAAAAAAATGCCGATATTTTACTTTAATAAAACAGTTATAAGCACTTCAAACGACATCAAATAATTTATCGTTCTTCTAGTTTACAAAATTACATCGACGGAAGAAAAGTCGACACTTACAAGTAGGATTTAGTTTAAAAAATATTTTTCAAAATATTAAAAAATGTCTATCAAAGAAAGTGAACAATGTGAAATTAATAATCAACAGCCCGATTAAAAATTTACCGTAATAAATTATGTTTAAAAAAAACGTAAAGTAAGTAACTTAGCGAATACAAGCCGTGTAAAAAAGTACATGTGCCTCGCCATGCGGAAAATCACTTTTTTGCTTACGGCACTTCAATATCCGCATTTAAACATAATAACGGCAAGCAAAAGGTACAAGAGGGACGGCGGGAAGAGAGAGAGAGAGAGAAAAATGAAAGTGCAGGCGTGGAAGAAGTGAATTAGAGAAATAAAAGAGTGGAGGTGGATTAAAAGAGAGAAATTGATGAAACGTAAAAGGGAGACAATGGAAAAACGGATAATGCGTTTAATGCGGGTCATTATTATTAACACGCTAGAATGTTTTGAAGCTTTTGCACGAATTTTCGGTAAAATTAATTACAGCACTGGCATACGTGGAAAGTCGCAGTAACACTGACCTTTTTCTTTCTTTCTTTTTCACATACTAAGCATATCTTTCAGAAAAAAGTTAATAAATTGAATGCGAAATATCCATACTCCTTTGAATCTTTAATTTTATCGTAAAATAAATTGAATTAAATGTACCAAGTATCACTTCGCAAATCATCCACATTATCTTAAATATTTATTTTAAAATTATTTCAAATTATTTTGAACGCTGACAAAAGCGTTGTGAGGATCGCGGAATAATTTCGCTCGCAAGCTGGAAATTCATGGAATATTTAAACGCACTAGGATTAGTATAATTATTCATGGCGGATTTTTCTTTTTGTGGCGTTCTGCACTCGTGTGCTTTATTATTTATACAAAAAAAATCGATGACTCTTAGAATTTTTCAGCGATCGCTCGATTTTTGTGGAAAACCGATTAACTCAGATTCCGGCGGAAAAAGGATGAATTCTGTCGGCTAGAATAAAAAGAGAATAAATAAATCAAAGGGACCTATGGTGAACAAACAAAAAGTCGACACGCGTAGAGTTCGGTAAATGAAGTATGCGCTTTCTAGGGGAGGAAATACGCAAAGTCAGAAATCTCGCGTGAAATGTTTCATGCGAGCGAAAAGTTGATCCCTGCGAGAAATCAGGCTCGCTCCTCCGACTCCACAAAGAGCAAAGTTTTTAAACTTTGGTTTTGACTTACAGGAGTGATGCCTACATATTTCACTTGCGGCTTGAATTTATCTTCTGCGTAAAAATATATTCTTTGCTCTAATTGATATTATAGAGCAGGATGTAGCTTTTTTTAATTAGCTAATTTACCGTATATAATAATTGAATATCGCCACTAATCTAATCAAACTATTTTCATATAAGATATGACATTTTAATTCAAATAAAGCTTAATTTTTTTTTATTTACTAAATTTATAAAATAATCATTATAAACTTTACAAAAATTTTAATTACTTTAACATTTAGACATTAGAACACTTTTGCTAAATTTCATTCTACTGAATTCCTTATATATGTAACTTTAAATATTGGAATAAGTTAAATTTTTAATATACAAACAATTAAACCTAACAGCCTTTTTGAGGCAAGGGTATAATTAATTACTTTTTACTTCTATAAATTTCACGAAAACAAAAGTGAAGAAGGTTCCTCTGGTGAAGTTAAAAAAGCCATTTAATGCGTAAATACGCCTCTCCCAGAAAAAAATCTGCTTTGATCGCTACGCAAACTCCCGAAAAAACAAAACGTAAAAAAAGCCTGTGTACCTACGTACATTAGCGGTACGCGAGAAAAGGTGCAGAGAGGCGCGATGAAAAGGCAAGGGAGGGGTGGAGGGATTAATTACCGGCCGACCTGGCCTCTTTTAATTAGAAGTCAGTGGCGGTCCGATCGCTCGCCGTCGCTCGTATCCTTCGGCCACGGCCTTTCCGAACTATTAAGAAATAAAGGCTCGAGGGAGAAAGAATGGGTCGTCGTGATTTGATAACGAAACCGAGCATCGTTTCCATTATTTTCAAATTTCCACCGTATTGAAAGATACGCTCCATTCGTTTATTATTTTTGTACGCATACTGTTAATTACTAGGAGATAGAATTTTTTTTCTCAGTAAAACTGTAAAATATTTTTCGGATGGTATTACGGACAATATTGAAAAAATGAAAACCCTTTGTAAAGAACAGCGCGTATTGTGATCGGTTCACTGATATAACTGTTTTCTATTTATTTACTTTTGTAATTGAAATCTGTGTACGCAATCGATTTTTACGGAATGAAAAATTATTAAGGTGACGTAAAAAGAATGTGCAAGCGCAAGCACGCTGCAGGAGTTTTTTATTACTGATATTGGCCTTTTTTTGATTATTTAAAAGGAAAATAGATTTTCATAAAAAAAAAACAATTATAATAATAACTAAATAAATATTAATCTTTAATTTTTAATTATTTTTCTGAAGGAAATAATTCTAGTAGAAATTCTTAAATTATTCAGTTAATTATTCATGTCCTATGATAAAGTATTTTTAACAATTTTTGAGCATATATTCAGTTTAATAAGCGCAATCAATAAGAGGCCTAATGAGAAAATTTTTTCATCAGGTTAGTTACAGCTTCTAGGGAGGTGTAGGGGGACATGAAAACGTTATTATCCAAGTCACTTTTATTTTTGAGTGCAGTGTGTGTAATGGTGTCCCGCGGTTTAAATAGGAATTTATCACCTACCTTGCGAACATTTATTACCGGGGGACTGTGTACTTAAGGGATGACCGTTATTTTTAATACAATCTTATATAAACTGTAACTTTTTTAATAACTTGTTTTTCTAATTATTAAGGTGACAGTACGCTTAGAGTAGAGAATTATTAATAAAAAATTAAGCTAAATTTTGGTGAGAATCCGATGATATTCAATATACGTCATCAAATATTTTTGCCTTCACTTTGCTATAAACTTCTATCATCGCTGTTATTTTATAGTCTACAAACATCAGTTACTATATTTTGACTATATAGTTGAGCATATTCTCATCATAAATTTTCGACAATACCAAGGTTTATCTGATCAATACGTTAATCACATTCTGATCAATTTTTGATTAATTAATCGTCTAAGTAATTAATATTACTAAGTCAATGAGAAAGTTTAATTGAGTATATTAATTTATTTCCAAGCGACTGACTGTGTGGGTGTTTCATTACTGACTAGTCCCTCGTCGGTATATTAAATATACAGTCCGTCTGCACTTTAAGATGAATGTCCCTGTTGTTTTGAGATCACGGCGGCAGGTGGACCTGGGTGAACACAAGTCAGCTGATAAATGTCGAAAAACAAACTTACACAAAGCGCAGGAATAAACACATGTAAAAGATTAATTTGTTTGTTTGGATGAACAAAAAATTGATAGGTGTTTAATGAGTATAATTAAAATAGCATAAAACATTCAATTAAGTTTAGTTTACACTTCCAAAAATTAAAAAAATGATTTTTCAAGTAAAAAAGTTAAATAGAAAATTACTCCTAAATGAATGAACTTATTGGTGGAGATTTGCACCTACTTTTTTTGTAAAAACCGTACCTGCGTTTGCAAATATTAAGCAATGCTTAATATTTATCTTATCAAAATAAACAGTATTATCTTCGATTTATATGAAAAATTAGTCTTATCACAAATTATGTATATATTGTACATAATGTATGAACTGTACACAATATATCGTACAAGGGATTAATGACAAATTCTATATACGTTGCGCGATTACAAAATTGATTATATTTGAGTATGTCTTATCGGAATGTAGGTCGTCTTCATATTTTTTAATTAGATTTGAGATTGCTACCTCAAAGTTTTGTATAGCTAACGTGTAAAGTCTTTTTGTAACTTCACTGTGATTCAAATGAAAATGAAAGAAGGAAATAGGCTAAGAATTGAAGAATATGAAATTCGTCGCGAACCATTGGAGAAGGCAGGTTATAAGATATCGAAAAAAATAGAATTTATAGTTTGCTTGCCAAAAATTAATTAGTTTATTATAGATACACTGAATACCTAATTATTTATCATTTACTTACTTATTTCCCAAAAATCCTTTTTACGATATTTGAAAACAACATGCTGTTGTTTTTTTAAGAGAGGTCCTTCCTTAATTGTGAAATTCTTTTGATTTAAGATAGAAGTGTCGCCAAAATATTCTTTTTTTCCTCAGAACATTTTTTAAGATTTTTGTTTAACCTATAAGAATCAATCAGTCAAAAAATATCTGTTTCTGCCTATTTTGGGATAAAGTCCTGTCTTAAATACAACTTACTGGATTAAAATACATAATTATAAAACTGCTTTAAAAGGATCTAAGTAAACTATGAACAAAGTTTCCAGACTCAGTGAGCTGAGAAGTTGCCCAACCTCCTCTGGGGCTCGAGCCTGGTTTCACGATAGACGAACCTTCCGCCTTACTACAGACACTCCAGTTGCAGTAACTGATGTGGTTTTTTTCCAAAAAATCGATCCACCTGTTTGATTCATCCCCGTCAAATTGACCTTTCTTATCCGCACTGACAGTTCCCCATTCCGTCACGAACAATGCAATGTTCTTGTTAAGTGCAGTGGTCGCCTTGTCCCTCAATTCCTGACGATGAGTACCAGCATAGAAGTGAAGGGTGTAGGCAATATTTATAAATCCAGTGATGGGGTCGTTCGCCGCAATATCAACATCTTGACTCCAAGATGTGGTACCCACGATGATCAGATTGTCCGGATCGATGGCGCGGATGGCTTTAATGACTGCGATGGCGTAGGGTTTTACTTGCGTGGACCACTTTACGTCATTCAGCGGCTCGTTGTAAATTTCGTAAATGATGTTATTGAATTGTCCGTACATTCTGGCCATCTCCTCGAAAAAGGCAATAGCTTGGGCTTGCTCCTTGTAAGCGTAGTTGCAGTGCCAGTCTATAACAGCGTAGAGATCTGCTTTGATGGCTGCATCAACAACTGCCTTCACTCGGTTTTTGTTAGCAGGGTCGTTTAAGAATCCACCGTTAAGATCAATGCCCATAGGAATGCGAACTATGTCCGCCTTCCAGTCGGACTTGAGCCAATTGACTACATCGGCGTTATAGAACTCCTCGCAACCCCAACCAGTGTTACTCCAATAAAAGCTGTTACCACGTAAGGATCCGGGTTGGCCGTCAATTAGTACTTTGTTACCGCTTACGGTTAAGGGTCCTCCTATAAAAAAAAAAATTATTTAAAATTAATTTTATCGTTCGTTTAGATCGTTTAATTCGTAGGAGGTTGATTGGTTTGAATAACTTTCATGAAAAAGTAACGGTGCGTTCACAGTGACGTAAATACCGTGTCTGATGCTGTATTGTGAAAATAACCATGCTTTCGTAAAAAACCAACCCGCGGGTTGACCCGAAGATACCCCAAGGATCGTTGTAACATTCAACAAAAATCATTTCGAGGGTTACCCGCTAATTTTAAAATAAGAACAAATTTTTCCTTTTCTTTAAATAAAATAGAAATTGCGGGTGACTCTATCTGCAGGCTTTAGTGCGTAGCGGTTTTTGGCTAAAAAAAAATTTATTTTATTTAAAGAAAAAGAGAAATATTATTCGAAAACAAAATTATTGAAAAATATTTGTCCGCCTCAGATAGGCAAACTTTGTCGCAAATTTTATGTTAAAGCGCTGAGCCGGGCGCGAGCGTGGAATGTGCTCTGGAATGCGCCAATGTAAACAAGGCGCATTCCAAGAGTAGTGAAAATTCCTTAGCGGCTTTGAAATGAAAAATTTTGTAAAGAGGACAGGAATTATGAAAAATTTTGTCTTTTGATTCTTTTGTCTTTGACTCGTGGCTGTTTTTAGTTAAAGTTTTCCATAATTCCCGTATTGCATATCTAAGGCGGACAAATATATTACAATAATTTTCTTTTCATATAATATTTCTCTTTTTCCTTAAATAAAATAAATTTTCTTTTTCGTATTATACGTAAATAAATAATTTGTTTATTAAAAATTTTAGAAAAGAATGTTTATTTTTTCATTTAAAGAAAAATTCGTTTATTTAAAAGAAAATTTATTTGTTATGCTTGGAGAATTATTTATTTATTTATTATATGAAAAAGGAAAAGTATTTATTTACGTATAATACGAAAAAGAAATTTATTTTATTTAAAGAAAAGAGAAATATTATTCGAAAACAAAATTATTGAAAAATATTTGTCCGCCTCAGATAGGCAAACTTTGTCGCAAATTTTATGTTAAAGCGCTGAGCCGGGCGCGAGCGTGGAATGTGTTCTGGAATGCGCCAATGTAAACAAGGCGCATTCCAAGAGTAGCAAAAATTCCTCAGCGGCTTTGAAATATCAAATTTTGTAAAGGCAACGGGAATTATGGAAAACTTTAACTAAAAACAGCCACGAGTCAAAGACAAAGACTCAAAAGACAAAATTTTCAATAATTGTTGTTGTTACATGGCGCATTCCAGAGCACATTCCACGCTCGCGCCCGGCTCAGCGCTTTAACATAAAATTTGCGACAAAGTTTGCCTATATGAGGCGGACAAATATTTTTCAATAATTTTGTTTTCGAATAATATTCTCTTTTTCCTTAAATAAAATAAATTTTCTTTTTTGTATTATACGTAAATAAATACTTTTCCTTTTTCAAATAATAAATAAATAAATAATTCTCCAAGCATAGCAAATAAATTTCTTTTATATAAACGAATTTTTCTTTAATGAATAAATAAACATTCCTGTTCAAAATTTTAAATAAACAAAGGTATTTATTACGCAGAATACGAAAAGAAAATTTAATTTTATTTAATGAAAAGAAATTTATGTTATTTAGGAAAAGAGTAATATTATATGAAAAAAAAATTATTTAAAAATATGAAATATTTACAAAATTTTTCATAACTCCCGTCCCCTTTACAAAACTTTACATTTCAAATCCGCTGAGGAATTTTCGCAACTCTTGGAATGCGCCTTGTTTACATTTGCGCATTCCAGAGCGCATTCCATGCTCGCGCTCCGCATAGCGCTTCGATATAAAATTTGCGACGAAATTTCAAATAATAAATAAATAAATAAATAATTATCCTCTTTTATATAAACAAACAAAACAAATAAATTTTCTTTTCTTTAAACATATAAATAATGTTTTCTTTATACATAAATAAACATCCTTCTTTTAAATAAACGATCTTTCTTAATAAAGAGACTTGCTTTAAATAAATAAACTTTCTTAAATAAAAAATCTTTCTTAAATTTTAAATAAATAAATATCTATTATTCCTATTAATAAATAAACATTCTTCCTTTAAATAAATAATCGTTTTTTTGAAAAATAAATTTTTTCTTTTTTGTTCGTAACAACTGATTTGGGAGATGGTGGGGAGCGAGCAGTGGGAGAATGCGGCAACGGTCGGCCCGATTGGCCCCCGTCGGTCACGTGCCCGACCGTGCCGTGAGAGTAGGCCCGTGCTCCGTGCGCGGACAGTTCTGTTCGACACGCCGAGCCGTCAGGTCGTGGGGTGAGATGCAGCTAGGAGTCAGGAGTGAGTGAGTGAGTGAGTGAGTTAGTGATTCGAGTGTAAGAACCAAGTCCGTGAGAAGCGTAAGAGACCTCCGCCATTCTCCTCGACGTGAGCCGCCCCCAAGGAGTCCTGGAGTACGGTAGGTGGTAAATATCTTATTTAGATAATATCTTTTTTAGAATATCATTATTAATACCATTTATTAAATATAGAATTTTCTGTATATTTAAATATCATTTATTAATATACAGAAGTTCGTACCCCTCGCCCTATTCACTCGCACTATATGTTGGAACAAAAAAGAAAAAAGTTATTTTTCAAAGAAAGATTATTTAATTTAAAGAAAGAAAGTTTAT
>JACCID010000567.1:0-32375 GCA_018906775.1 Sycophila sp. Sp_5 | reverse complement strand
ATCCAGCGACCCCGAAAACCTACGATTATACTATTTCATAACCGTTAAAATCAATTTTCGAGAAAAATAAGCAAGTCTATCAAAAATTGTCCACCATATTGGATTCGCCATTTTGAATTTTGAAAATATAATATCAGTTTTGTAATCAGCGACCCCGAAAACCCCTGAGTATACTTTTCATAACCGTTAAAATCAATTTTCGAGAAAAAAAAAGCTAGTCTATCAAAAATTGTCCGCCATATTGAATTCGCCACTTTGTATTCTGAAAATCTGATATCAGATTTGTAATCAGCGACCCCGAAAACCTACGATTATACTATTTCATAACCGTTAAAATCAATTTTCGAGAAAATAAGCAAGTCTATCAAAAATTGTCCACCATATTGGATTCCCCATTTTGAATTTTGAAAATATAATATCAGTTTTGTAATCAGCGACCCCGAAAACCCCTGAGTATACTTTTTCATAACCATTAAAATCAATTTTCGAGAAAAAAAAAAGCTAGTCTATCAAAAATTGTCCGCCATATTGAATTCGTCACTTTGTATTCTGAAAATCTGATATCAGATTTGTAATCAGCGACCCCGAAAACCTACGATTATACTATTTCATAACCGTTAAAATAAATTTTCGAGAAAAAAAAAAGCTAGTCTATCATAAATTGTCCGCCATATTGAATTCGCCACTTTGTATTCTGATAATCTGATATCGGACTTGTAATCAGCGACCCCGAAAACCCCTGAGTATACTTTTTCATAACCGTTAAAATCAATTTTCGAGAAAAAAAAAAAGCTAGTCTATCAAAAATTGTCCGCCATATTGGATCGCCATTTTGAATTTTGACAAATATAATATCAGATTTGTAATCAGCGACCCCGGAAAACCTACGATTATACTATTTCATAACCGTTAAAATCAATTTTCGAGAAAAAAAAAAAGCTAGTCTATCAAAAATTGTCCGCCATATTGAATTCGCCACTTTGTATTCTGAAAATCTGATATCAGATTTGTAATCAGCGACCCCGAAAACCTACGATTATACTATTTCATAACCGTTAAAATAAATTTTCGAGAAAAAAAAAAGCTAGTCTATCATAAATTGTCCGCCATATTGAATTCGCCACTTTGTATTCTGATAATCTGATATCGGACTTGTAATCAGCGACCCCGAAAACCCCTGAGTATACTTTTTCATAACCGTTAAAATCAATTTTCGAGAAAATAAGCAAGTCTATCAAAAATTGTCCACCATATTGGATTCGCCATTTTGAATTTTGAAAATATAATATCAGTTTTGTAATCAGCGACCCCGAAAACCCCTGAGTATACTTTTTCATAACCATTAAAATCAATTTTCGAGAAAAAAAAAAGCTAGTCTATCAAAAATTGTCCGCCATATTGAATTCGTCACTTTGTATTCTGAAAATCTGATATCAGATTTGTAATCAGCGACCCCGAAAACCTACGATTATACTATTTCATAACCGTTAAAATCAATTTTCGAGAAAAAAAAAAGCTAGTCTATCAAAAATTGTCCGCCATATTGAATTCGCCACTTGGTATTCGGAAAATCTGATATCAGATTTGTAATCAGCGACCCCGAAAACCTACGATTATACTATTTCATAACCGTTAAAATAAATTTTCGAGAAAAAAAAAAAGCTAGTCTATCAAAAATTGTCCGCCATATTGAATTCGCCACTTTGTATTCTGATAATCTGATATCGGACTTGTAATCAGCGACCCCGAAAACCCCTGAGTATACTTTTTCATAACCGTTAAAATCAATTTTCGAGAAAAAAAAAAAGCTAGTCTATCAAAAATTGTCCGCCATATTGGATTCGCCATTTTGAATTTTGACAAATATAATATCAGTTTGTAATCAGCGACCCCGAAAACCCCTGAGTATACTTTTCATAACCGTTAAAATCAATTTTCGAGAAAAAAAAAAGCTAGTCTATCAAAAATTGTCCGCCATATTGAATTCGCCACTTTGTATTCTGAAAATCTGATATCAGATTTGTAATCAGCGACCCCGAAAACCTACGATTATACTATTTCATAACCGTTAAAATAAATTTTCGAGAAAAAAAAAAGCTAGTCTATCATAAATTGTCCGCCATATTGAATTCGCCACTTTGTATTCTGATAATCTGATATCGGACTTGTAATCAGCGACCCCGAAAACCCCTGAGTATACTTTTTCATAACCGTTAAAATCAATTTTCGAGAAAAAAAAAAGCTTAGTCTAATCAAAAATTGTCCGCCATTTTGAATTTTTGACAAATATAATATCAGTTTTTGTAATCAGCGACCCCGGAAAACCCCTGAGTATACTTTTTTCATAAACCATTATTAAAATAAATTTTCGAGAAAAACAAAAGCTAGTCCTATCAAAAATTGTCCGCCCATATTGAATTCGTCACTTTGTATTCTGAAAATCGGATATCAGGATTTGTAATCAGCGCCCCCCGACAACCTACGATTATACTATTTCATAACCGTTAAAATCAATTTTCGAGAAAAAAAAAAGCTAGTCTATAACAAAATTGTCCGCCTATTGAATTCGCCACTCTGGTTATTCGAAAATCTGATATCAGATTTGTAATCAGCGACCCCGAAAACCTACGATTTACTATTTCATAACCGTTAAAATAAAATTTTCGAGAAAAAAAAAGCTAGTCTATCAAAATGTAGACATATTGAAATTCGCCTTTGATTCTGATAATCTGATATCGGACTTGTAATCAGCGAACCGAAAACCCCTGAGTATACTTTTCTAACCGTTACACTCATTTCGAGCAAAAAAAACCAAGCTAGTCTATCAAAAATTGTCGCCATTTTGAATTCTGACACATCTATAATCAGTTTTTAATCAGCGACCCCTGAGTATACTTTTTCATAACCATTAAAATCAATTTTCGAGAAAAAAAAAAGCTAGTCTATCAAAAATTGTCCGCCATATTGAATTCGTCACTTTGTATTCTGAAAATCTGATATCAGATTTGTAATCAGCGACCCCGAAAACCTACGATTATACTATTTCATAACCGTTAAAATCAATTTTCGAGAAAAAAAAAAGCTAGTCTATCAAAAATTGTCCGCCATATTGAATTCGCCACTTGGTATTCGGAAAATCTGATATCAGATTTGTAATCAGCGACCCCGAAAACCTACGATTATACTATTTCATAACCGTTAAAATAAATTTTCGAGAAAAAAAAAGCTAGTCTATCAAAAATTGTCCGCCATATTGAATTCGCCACTTTGTATTCTGATAATCTGATATCGGACTTGTAATCAGCGACCCCGAAAACCCCTGAGTATACTTTTTCATAACCGTTAAAATCAATTTTCGAGAAAAAAAAAAAGCTAGTCTATCAAAAATTGTCCGCCATATTGGATTCGCCATTTTGAATTTTGACAAATATAATATCAGTTTGTAATCAGCGACCCCGAATACCCCTGAGTATACTTTTTCATAACCGTTAAAATCAATTTTCGAGAAAAAAAAAGCTAGTCTATCATAAATTGTCCGCCATATTGAATTCGCCACTTTGTATTCTGATAATCTGATATCGGACTTGTAATCAGCGACCCCGAAAACCCCTGAGTATACTTTTTCATAACCGTTAAAATCAATTTTCGAGAAAAAAAAAAAGCTAGTCTATCAAAAATTGTCCGCCATATTGAATTCGCCACTTTGTATTCTGAAAATCTGATATCAGATTTGTAATCAGCGACCCCGAAAACCTACGATTATACTATTTCATAACCGTTAAAATAAATTTTCGAGAAAAAAAAAAGCTAGTCTATCATAAATTGTCCGCCATATTGAATTCGCCACTTTGTATTCTGAAAATCTGATATCGGATTTGTAATCAGCGACCCCGAAAACCTACGAGTATACTTTTTCATAACCGTTAAAATCAATTTTCGAGAAAATAAGCAAGTCTATCAAAAATTGTCCGCCATATTGGATTCGCCATTTTGAATATTGAAAATCTGATATCAGATTTGTAATCAGCGACCCAGAAAAACCCCAAGTATGCGTTTTCATTAATATATAAATAGTCCAAAAATTGGTAAACTAAAAGGAACTGTTATAGCACCTGTCTTATCGATGATTTTTTTGTATTATTCGTTTTAACAGCCCGCCATTACAAAAAAAAAAATTTAATAAAAACCTTGTACATCCTTTGAAAGAGTAACATCTAATAACTATAATTGCATGGTTATAACAATAAAAAAAATTCAATTCAACTGAAATGGGACGTTTTGTAAAATAAATCAGAAGAAAATCGCATTTTTTAATGTCAATGTGTAAAAAAACAATATAAATAATTTTTTTACAGCTTACTGAAAAAAACCTATCGTGTAGAGCGGATCAAAATACACAAAAGAATACTTGTCTAAATAAGAAATACTTTCAACTTCATTAAAATTTAGAAGCTCGAAGTCAAAGTTAAATTTTACGTTATTTGGGCGTTAATGGGTTAAAGTGGCATGTTAATTGTATGCCTGAAGCAAATCTGAGAGTGACAAATATTTTTTTTTATATAAAATAAGAAGTGTGGAATTGTAAACTTTTCGATCGGCCTTCGGGAGGAAAGCTTATAATTTCATCCCGCTAGGGTAAAAAGTAATCTCTTTACCTTTCTGTTCTCACTCGAGTTATTCGAGTTCAATATTAAATTAGACGATTATCATTGATGATAACGTTCAACCTTGAAACAACGTACAAATCGCGTGAACGGTCGTTCACAAGCAACTCTTAAGTACCGAAGCAGGAACACGGTCGTGCTCTCATACTTCGGATAAATAAAAGTATTCGATTCATGGCGTCATCGCAAAAATAGAAGTATCAATCATTCAATGAAATCAATAATTGTAACAACAATAAACATTTTGTCATATGGCATAAGATAACGTCTTTGCATGTTAATATTCAGTAGCATCTGATGCGTAAATGTCATTTATTAGTAAATAGTTTTTGCAATTTCATGTAATAGAATGTTAATGTTAACTATTGTTCAATATTAAATTAGACGATAATCATTGATGATAACGTTCAACTTTGAAACAACGTACAAATCGCGTGAACGGTCGTTCACAAGCAACTCTTAAGTACCGAAGCAGGAACACGGTCGTGCTCTCATACTTCGGATAAATAAAAGTATTCGATTCATGGCGGTATCACAAAAGTAGAAGTATCAATCACTCAATGAAATCAATAATTGTAACAACAATAAACATTTTGTCATATGGCATAAGGTAACGTCTTTGCATGTTAATATTCAGTAGCATCTAATGCATAAATGTTATTTATTAGTAAATAGTTTTTGCAATTTCATGTTATAGAATGTTAATGTTAACTATTGTTCAATATTAAATTAGACGATAATCATTGACGATAACGTTCAACTTTGAAACAACGTACGAATCGCGTGAACGGTCGTTCACAAGCAACTCTTAAGTACCGAAGCAGGAACACGGTCGTGCTCTCATACTTCGGATAAATAAAAGTATTCGATTCATGGCGTCATCGCAAAAATAGAAGTATCAATCATTCAATGAAATCAATAATTGTAACAACAATAAACATTTTGTCATATGGCATAAGATAACGTCTTTGCATGTTAATATTCAGTAGCATCTGATGCGTAAATGTCATTTATTAGTAAATAATTTTTGCAATTTCAAGTAATAGAATGTTAATGTTAACTATTGTTCAATATTAAATTAGACGATAATCATTGACGATAACGTTCAACTTTGAAACAACGTACAAATCGCGTGAACGGTCGTTCACAAGCAACTCTTAAGTACCGAAGCAGGAACACGGTCGTGCTCTCATACTTCGGATAAATAAAAGTATTCGATTCATGGCGTCATCGCAAAAATAGAAGTATCAATCATTCAATGAAATCAATAATTGTAACAACAATAAACATTTTGTCATATGGCATAAGGTAACGTCTTTGCATGTTAATATTCAGTAGCATCTAATGCATAAATGTCATTTATTAGTAAATAGTTTTTGCAATTTCATGTTATAGAATGTTAATGTTAACTATTGTTCAATATTAAATTAGACGATAATCATTGACGATAACGTTCAACTTTGAAACAACGTACAAATCACGTGAACGGTCGTTCACAAGCAACTCTTAAGTACCGAAGCAGGAACACGGTCGTGCTCTCATACTTCGGATAAATAAAAGTATTCGATTCATGGCGGTATCACAAAAGTAGAAGTATCAATCACTCAATGAAATCAATAATTGTAACAACAATAAACATTTTGTCATATGGCATAAGATAACGTCTTTGCATGTTAATATTCAGTAGCATCTGATGCGTAAATGTCATTTATTAGTAAATAGTTTTTGCAATTTCATGTAATAGAATGTTAATGTTAACTATTGTTCAATATTAAATTAGACGATAATCATTGATGATAACGTTCAACTTTGAAACAACGTACAAATCGCGTGAACGGTCGTTCACAAGCAACTCTTAAGTACCGAAGCAGGAACACGGTCGTGCTCTCATACTTCGGATAAATAAAAGTATTCGATTCATGGCGGTATCACAAAAGTAGAAGTATCAATCACTCAATGAAATCAATAATTGTAACAACAATAAACATTTTGTCATATGGCATAAGGTAACGTCTTTGCATGTTAATATTCAGTAGCATCTAATGCATAAATGTTATTTATTAGTAAATAGTTTTTGCAATTTCATGTTATAGAATGTTAATGTTAACTATTGTGCAATATTAAATTAGACGATAATCATTGACGATAACGTTCAACTTTGAAACAACGTACGAATCGCGTGAACGGTCGTTCACAAGCAACTCTTAAGTACCGAAGCAGGAACACGGTCGTGCTCTCATACTTCGGATAAATAAAAGTATTCGATTCATGGCGTCATCGCAAAAATAGAAGTATCAATCATTCAATGAAATCAATAATTGTAACAACGATAAACATTTTGTCATATGGCATAAGATAACGTCTTTGCATGTTAATATTCAGTAGCATCTGATGCGTAAATGTCATTTATTAGTAAATAATTTTTGCAATTTCAAGTAATAGAATGTTAATGTTAACTATTGTTCAATATTAAATTAGACGATAATCATTGACGATAACGTTCAACTTCGAAACAACGTACAAATCGCGTGAACGGTCGTTCACAAGCAACTCTTAAGTACCGAAGCAGGAACACGGTCGTGCTCTCATACTTCGGATAAATAAAAGTATTCGATTCATGGCGTCATCGCAAAAATAGAAGTATCAATCATTCAATGAAATCAATAATTGTAACAACAATAAACATTTTGTCATATGGCATAAGGTAACGTCTTTGCATGTTAATATTCAGTAGCATCTAATGCATAAATGTCATTTATTAGTAAATAGTTTTTGCAATTTCATGTTATAGAATGTTAATGTTAACTATTGTTCAATATTAAATTAGACGATAATCATTGACGATAACGTTCAACTTTGAAACAACGTACAAATCACGTGAACGGTCGTTCACAAGCAACTCTTAAGTACCGAAGCAGGAACACGGTCGTGCTCTCATACTTCGGATAAATAAAAGTATTCGATTCATGGCGGTATCACAAAAGTAGAAGTATCAATCACTCAATGAAATCAATAATTGTAACAACAATAAACATTTTGTCATATGGCATAAGGTAACGTCTTTGCATGTTAATATTCAGTAGCATCTAATGCATAAATGTTATTTATTAGTAAATAGTTTCTGCAATTTCATGTTATAGAATGTTAATGTTAACTATTGTTCAATATTAAATTAGACGATAATCATTGACGATAACGTTCAACTTTGAAACAACGTACGAATCGCGTGGACGGTCGTTCACAAGCAACTCTTAAGTACCGAAGCAGGAACACGGTCGTGCTCTCATACTTCGGATAAATAAAAGTATTCGATTCATGGCGTCATCGCAAAAATAGAAGTATCAATCATTCAATGAAATCAATAATTGTAACAACAATAAACATTTTGTCATATGGCATAAGATAACGTCTTTGCATGTTAATATTCAGTAGCATCTGATGCGTAAATGTCATTTATTAGTAAATAATTTTTGCAATTTCAAGTAATAGAATGTTAATGTTAACTATTGTTCAATATTAAATTAGACGATAATCATTGACGATAACGTTCAACTTTGAAACAACGTACAAATCGCGTGAACGGTCGTTCACAAGCAACTCTTAAGTACCGAAGCAGGAACACGGTCGTGCTCTCATACTTCGGATAAATAAAAGTATTCGATTCATGGCGTCATCGCAAAAGTAGAAGTATCAATCATTCAATGAAATCAATAATTGTAACAACAATAAACATTTTGTCATATAGCATAAGGTAGCATGGCTTTGCATGTTGTCTGCATGTTAATATTCAGTAGCATCTGATGCGTAAATGTCATTTATTATTCAACAGTTTTTGCAATTTCATTTATGTTTGTCTGTTAACTTATGATTTATTTTTTTCATACCCTTGTCTTACTGACTAATACACTAACTGCTTGACATAAATTTTTATCTTTGAAAACAAGCCTGAAAACAAACTGATTTACTATTTTATTCTACTACATTTCCACTTTTAATCAATGATTATATTTAATATAATTTTAATCTACTTTTAATAATTTTACATATTTTTTTCAAATAATATTATTAATAAAATCGCATATCCGAATTTTAAATGTAATATACTTATTGTTATGTCTTATGTAATACCAGTAATTAATTTTATAATTTGATATTGTTCTTACACATTGCTTATTTATGTGTTATAATTTTCAAATGATAAGAACAATATCATGACCATAATATTCAATTACTTTTTTTTGCTCCGGCTCCTCTTCGGCGCTTTCTACCTCTCCTGACATCTTCACCTATTTTAAACGAAATATTATCGGATAAGAATATTTATTTTGAATGGTATTATAAAGAAAATAAATCAGTCCGAAAAATGATGGGTTTAAGGGGAGGTCGTACTATCCTACATTACCGACCGCGATACGAATTGCTGTTTCCAACTTTTCTCTGTTATTTATTAGTGAAATAATACACAAATTAAATTCCGCACAAAAAATTCATTGAAGAAGAGGGCCCAACTAAGATAATTGTAATACGGAGTCAAAAATTATAAAATTAATACATTTTTTAATTTGACATAAAACGATGTTGAGTTGGACGATCGCAGCGCCATTGCTTATTTGCTAGTAAGGTAGCGACGATTTTTGACTCCAAATTACAATTATCTTAGTTGAGCCCTCTTCTTCAATGAATTTTTTGAGTGGAATTTAATTTGTGCATTATTTCACTAATAAATGACAGAGAAAAGTTGGAAACAGCGATTCGTATCGCGGTCGGTAATGTAGGATAGTACGACCTCCCCTTAAGGGATGCCTATCTTTATTTCCGTGCTCTACTATGCCGACAATTCTCTATATTCTCCGCTAGCATCTAATACAATTTTTTTTTTGAATAATTTAGAAACGGCTTTTGTAATGGCATTTCTGATTGCATCAAAACATTATTTATTACTCGTAGTACATGCGTAGACTTCTTATTAGGCTGATTTCAATTCATATTACTGAAAATACCGACTTATTTTTCAATCGTGATTGAAAGTAGCCAAAGAAGAAATGTAGGGGAGGAGGGGGCTATTTTGCGTAATTTTTACCTTTTATTTTTGTTTCAAAAGCTGTAACTTGAATGCGTATTGATTCTGAAATGTTCGGCAAATACTCACTCACTTAAATCTACTTCAAAAGTTTAAATATCAGTGGTGTTGTCAAACACAGCTAATAGTTGGAAATAATAGCTCTGCGCCTACATACCTCTGTAGCCAAGTAGGAAGAAAGCCTATGCAATATTATTTTAACATCAACTTTCCTTTCATGATAGTAAAGACTGTAGAGAATTGTCGGTATAGTAGAACACGAAAATTATGATAGGCATCCCCTTAAGTTCCACCTAGTTTTTTTATACTCTAAGTACGTGTTGCGTTTTTTTGTTGCGGGAAGTATTACTATCTGAAATTTGTAACGTTATCGATAACGAAAATATATATTTTTTTCAAATGGCGTTCAGACGCTAATTTTTCTTTCGAAATTACTTTTTGTGGTCCCCAAAGATAAGAAAAAAATTATAAATTAAATACGGGTGGAAGGTGTATTATTTCGAAAATTTCATCCCCCCCATTAAGGGATGAATATATCTTTTGATTCGCTTTATAATTTTTTTATTATCATTTTGGACCAGAAAAAGTTGTTTAGAAAAAAAATTAGTGTCTGAATGCCATTTGTCAAAAAAATATCTTTTCGTTATCGATAACGTTACAAATTTTAGATACATGAAGTATTTAGGAATTAATATTATATACCAGGAATAACGTCCGGAGAATTTTCCTCTAAAACTTGGGGTAACTCTCCTGCAACTTCCATTTCCGGCAAATTGCCTGCAACTTCGGGACTGTTAATCGGTGAGTCTTGGTTAGGTAATTCGGGAAAATCTCTATGTACAATATCTTCCGGGACATCTTGGTCAGGTAAAATAGGAAAATCTCTATGTACAAGGTCTACGTCAGGTAAATCTTCGACAGCTAAAACGTTTTAAAAATTTGTTTAAATTTGTATTTTTAATTTATATTTTGACTTGAAATTAAGATACTATCGAAATTAATCGTATATTATATTAAAACGGTTGTGTGCCGAATAGCAGATAAAATGCAGCTGCAATTGCAACTGCCTCCGAGAAAAAAAAATGTCCTTCTTTGCATATTTTCAAAAGTTATAATTGTTATATTTCAAAACATTTTTTTTTTTAATAATTATCTGTAATCAAAATATTTTAATCGTGTATCAAAGACGTTGAATCAATCTTTCGAGCGTTAGCGATTTAGAATAAAATGCTAGGTTTTATTATTTACGCGAATTTAAGCCAAGTCTGGATGTTGCAAAAATTTTAAATTACATGTGATGCCTATTAATATACATGGGCGATTCCACGTCAACTGCAAATGTAATTTTTTAGATTTAGTGGATTTTTTATCTAGCGTAGTCAATTTTACATATAATATTAATATTCAAATTTGCATAACTTTTCATAGCAAGCTCTGCCCACCTTTTTGAACCTCGCAAATTGAAGGTCTTATAAAAAGCTATCCTTACAATTTTATTGAAAATTTTGCACGGTGGCGATCAGTCAGAATACGGTTTTTTTACGGTTTTTTTTATTTCGTATGATTCAGCCAAAGTATATATACATATACAGGGTGTCCAAAAAGTCTGGAAACACCCAAATAACTTTTCAGGTGATTTATTTGTAAAAAATGTCAAGGGAAATTTTACATTCAAAACCATTGAGATCAATAATTTTCCATTGATCTTAAAGGTCATTTGATTTTACTTTTAGTGTTACCCAGGAACAACGGCGTGGACGTGGTAATTTCTGTTCCCTTTGGGGTGCTTTATTATCGTGAGTCCCCTTGCCTCTCACGTGATTGGATAAATATTTCCAACTATGATTATCGTAGATGCTTGAACTGCTCCCCATTTACTTCTTAAAAAATAAAAAATTCCGTTTTTTTTTAATAAATAAAATAAAAATCATATGAAAAATTGCAGTTTACAGTGTTCGGGCCCCTTAAAGCCCTATAAGATCGCTGCACCGGACCCCAACCTCTCATCATGAGAAGCGTTATTCTTTCTCTATCAGTGAGTTTGTCCATTGCACTTTTCTTTGCAAAAAAAAATATTTTTTCAGATTGTACATTACTGCTGCGGAAAATTATTTTAACGAATTCAATAGAAGAGCTTGAAATGTTAATAATCAATAATTGTTTCTGGGTAACGCTATGGAAACTTCTCGTTTTTCAATTGCCGATATCAGATGAGGGGGACTTAAGAAACAAATTTTGACCTTGGATTGACCTTAAAGGACACAAACAAGGTTAGGTTTGAGGTCAGCGCTACTTGTGATTGAAGAAAACAGCTGAAGTAAGCTTTGATCTATTTCCTTCAATCGAGTTTTTCTGCGAGACCTCAAAATTAAATAACCTCCAAATGACCTTTAAGATGAATGGAAAATGATTGACCTCAATGGTTTTGAATGTAAAATTTCTCGCTCTTTCCATTGCTGATGTCAAAAATGGTGCTTCCCATTAAAAAAAATTGACCTGACCTTAAAAAAACCATCAAGGTCATCTTCAAGGTCAAATCTAAGGTCGTCGTTGAATTCCTTGTCGAAAATTATATCGAATATAACCTTGACATTTTTTACAAATAAATCACCTGAAAAGTTATTTGGGTGTTTCCAGACTTTTTGGACACCCTGTATATAGATCCAAACATTTTTTTTTATAATCTACAACTAATTTGTAACAATTTTTCTGAATACATCTATATATTGAAAAATTGAAATATTCAATGTTTTTTTAATCTTTGCAGTATTAATCTTATGGACTGAAATTTTTTTATAGTCTTTTGGTAGTAAAATCAGTTAGGAAAAAAATTTTGAGCCAAATCTAAAAAATCTCATTTGCAATTGACGTGGCATCGCCCACATACATAAACAAATTAGACCCAAATTAACAAATTCATTGACTATACGATAAACCTATTTATGGATTACGTTTATTTACCAATATTAGCTTCCGGAGAATTTGGGTCTAAAATATCAAGTAATTCTCCTGCAGCTGCAATATCCGGTAAGTTATCTACATCTACAATTTCCGGTATATTTGGCGGTAAATTGTCGTCTACTAAATCCGGGAAATCTCGGGGAAGTATTTCTTCGGGTCCATCGTTTACAGCTAAAACGTTTTAAAAAATATAGAAATTTTGTGAATTTAGATGTCAAATTATAATAATCTTATATTATATTAAAACGCTTGTTCGCATGCCGCGTGACCATTTTCGGTTTCACATCTGAACATCAAATTTATAAACCAATAGTATAAGATAAAGTGCAAGTGCAATTGTAACTGCAACTGTTACAATGACGCTCAATCAACAGACTCAGCCGAGACTAATTGATGAATCGGTGCAGTTGGTAGCACGACACTCAACTCATTCCCAAGCATGTCCGTCTATAAGCTGCTTAACTCAAGGACAATTGTTCCGCAGGTCATACGGGTCTGCAACATGGGTGGTGCCCGCTATCAGAATTATTGTTTAACCTTAATTGTGAACCTTAAAAGTGGTTAGTACATGGAACGTGTCTACCATGGAAGCTCGCGGCTTCACCGATGCTTGGCAGGGCTCTACGGCAGCCATGGACGCCCTAGTCGTCCACTCGCCATTCACAGGCTCAACGAAGTCGCTTACTTACTGAAGATTAACTTATTCACTCAATTTACGGGACTAACTTCCTCTTGGTTAGGACTCGCCGCAGCGTTGCTAGCAGCTGCACTACTCCAAATCTTAAGAGTCTCTTCCAATGAAGATTGACAAAACTCATCTGTGGATAGATTCTCAAATCATGTTCATTTGGATCAACTCACCAAAGAGAGATGGAAGGATTTGTCAGAAGCAATGTGGTTCCATTCCAAGATTGCGTACACATAATATCACCTGATGATATGCTCCTGGCATCGATCATTCAGTAGTTTGCGGTACAGGAAGCATCTCAACCGCTCATCTTAAACATAGCTCATTTTGGAGACATAAACTCTCTTGGATCAACTTTCTTTCTCTCATCTACCAGAACAACTGTACCACATCAAAGTTTAATGCTCGTGTAAAAGATAAACATGTTATTGCTGAACTATATCCAGACTCTCCACCGTGCTCAGACTCATCGCTGTGCTCAGCTCTTCAAGATTAAGACAACCCAAGCCGTTTTCGTCTCATGTAAATCTCAGCAACTTGCCATAGGCGCTGTTTCATCATCAGGACACGCATTCATTTGACTGACTGTATTCATCGATAACAAAGACACCGCCAATCAACGTGCTGACAGAGCTCGCAAGCTCATTTAAGGAACCTCTTATTGCAACTCTTCTACAACGTACAACTTTTCATCATGTCACGGAACTCATTTTAGAACATTTACTCACAGGCTCAGTATTGACTTTTCTTCCTAAATAATCGCTACTCAATCTCAATTCATGGCCAGTGGATTTATGACCCACCAGTCTACTCATTTAATACTTCTGCAAGTTATGATTCTGCAAGTTAAGGACTTCTTTCTCTCGTTTTTCCACCTACTTATCCTCAGCTTAATATGTGCTGCTCATCTCTGTCACCAGTTCATCTAGCTCATCATTAACAACGCTTCATTGCTTAAGAGTTTTCATTATTAGAAGATTACCACGTAATCAAGGTATAGGTTACGTATTAATGTAAGCTTGAAGCTTCAACCCAATAAAGCTCAACTGACCCTCAACATCGTTTATTAATTTCCCGCTCCCTGTAACTTCCATAATTCTAACAACTGTTTATAAAAATTTCAAATAATAGTTTTTTTATTTTAATAAGTTATATTAAAATAATTTATTGAAATAATATAAATTAGGTTTTAGAAGCCTTTAGATTTTTTTAATACATTTAGTATTTTTCTTTTTAATATAAGCCATCACTTGGTGATAATTAGAAATATCTACGTTGTTAAAATTTTTCGTGTGACCGCGATTTAAGAAATTCGCCATTTTGAATTTGAAAATCTGATATCCGATTTGAAATCAGCGACTCCGAAAACCCCCGAGTATACTTTTTCATAACCGTTAAAATCAATTATTGGGAAAAAAAAGCTAGTCTATCGAAAATTGTACGCCTTATTGGATTCGCCATTTTTGATTCTAAATATCTGATATCAGATTTGTAATCAGCGGCCCCGCAAACCCCCTATTATACTTTTTCATTACCGTTAAAATCAATTTTTGAGAAAAAAAGCTAGTCTATAGAAAATTGTCCGCCATATTGGATTCGCCATATTGAATTTTGAATATCTGATATCAGATTTGTAATCAGCGGCCCCGCAAACCCCCTATTATATTTTTTCATTAACGTTAAAATCAATTTTTGAGAAAAAAAATAGTCTATCGAAAATTGTCCGCCATATTGGATTCGCCGTATTGAATTTGGAAAATCTGATATCAGATTTGTAATCAGCGACCTTGAAAACCCACGAGTATACTTTTCCGTAACCGTTAAACCAATTTTTTAGAAAAAAAATAGTGTATCAAAAATTGTCCGCCATATTGGATTCACCATTTTGAATTTTGAATATCCGATATCAGTTTGTTAATTTCGAAATAAAATAATTGAAAATTACAATAAATGCAATTGCATGCGAATTTACACTTACGTCTTGGCAATAACTGCGATCTTCTCTGTCGAGCTACTAAATCTAAGTAGTCGGCTGCAGTTAGACTAAAAATTATACAGGGTGTTCGAAATGTTCCGGACCCCCCACTTATAACATAAAGTAAGCATTTTGGAAAAAAATGTTAAATACAAAAGTTGTTAAGTTTTGAAGGTTGAACTAAATGATGACCTTGGATTTGTTATTGGTTATTATTTTCAAGGTCATTTAAAGGTCATCTTCAGTTTTTTAAATAGGGACCCCCTATTTTTTATTTCAGATTCTGAAAGAGCACAAAATTTTACATCTGGATATGTACCCACGTTATGGCTCAAAATGACCTACAGAGGTCATTTAGTGGTTAAATGATTATTTAGTAGCAGAAAGCCAAGAAATCCCGATTATTAAGAACTTTGAGCGTATCTGACCAATACTAAAGTAATTTGATTTTGCAAGACAAACTTTATGGTGGCGTTAAATTGACATTGCCCTTGATTTTCAAGGTCATTTGAAGGTTAACTTTAGTTTTCCAAATTAAGCCTCCTAGTTGTAATTCTCCATTTTGCACCAGCGCTAAATTCTGCATTAGGATTGTAGAAGGTGTAATTGACACTGGCGTAAAATAAGCCTTAGGCCAGACAACCACATAACTCGGGCAAGAAAATGATAAATAAAAAAATGTCTAATCAAAATAAGCCTTAGGCCCAACAACTACATACCTCGGGGGAGAAAATGATAAATAAAAAAATGTCTAATCAAAATAAGCCTTAGGCCCAACAACTACATACCTCGGGGGGGAAAATGATAAATAAAAAAATGTCTAATCAAAATAAGCCTTATTGCTCAGGCACGGGAGGTACAACTAATTAAGGTAACATCATGGGTGATCCAGCCAACTAAGGCAAGACCATCGGCGGCCCAGCCTACTAAGACAAGAACACTAGCGGCCCAGTCAGCTAAGGCAGGACTATCGGCGGCCCAGCTAACTAAATCAAGACAGTGGACTATTCGCCCAAACTGAATTTTTTTAAAATGTCAGTAACAGTTTGGCAATGTGCTAACCGATTGTAAAAGGCTGCAACAACATTTCGCAAGATTTGCTGAGGTATCAAGTCTATTTCATCAGTGATTCTTCGGCGTAATTTAGCGTAAGTCACGTGGTTTTATAACATAAACTTTATCCTTCAAGTATCCCCAAAGGAAGTAATCAAGAGGCGTTAGGTCTGGGGACCGAGGTGGCCATTCAATTGTACCTCTCCGCCCAATCCATCTATCATGAAATGTTGCATCTAAATATCGGCGAACATGAATACCGTAGTGTGCAGGAGCACCATCCTGTTGGAAGTAAATTTCGTCCAGATTTCCACCCGTTAAATTCCGTATAGCAGGTATAATTTGGTCTCGAAGCATGTTTTCATACATTGCAGCATTTAAATTACCTTCAATAAAGAAAGGGCCAAGTACTCTTCCATTAAATATGCCAGCCCAAACATTTACTTTTTCAGGATGTTGCGTGTGGTCCGCTCTCATCCAATGTGGATTGATGCTACTCCAGTATCGACAATTATGTCTGTTCACTGTTCCGCTTAACTCAAACGTGGCTTCATCAGAGAAAACAATGTTATTGAGGAGCAAAGGATCATCAGATATCATTTGTATCATTACATCACAAAAGTCTACCCTTCTATCAAAATCATCTTCAGATAATTCCTGTACCAACTTTAATTTGAAAGGATGCCATTTGTTGAGTTTCAAAATTTTGTGCACAGATGCAGCTCCCATTTCATGCTGTTGTGCACAACGTCTGATGCTGCAATGGGGGTCCTCAATAAATGATTGTAATACGTCTAAGCTCTTTTCATCATTAGACGATGATTTGGATCTACCTGATTTAGGACGATCTTTAATACCACCTGTCTCTTCAAAACGTCTAATTGTACGAATTACGGTACTTTTTGAAATAGGGTTGTTTTCTTCAACTCTGAATGTTTCATTGAATAAACGCTGTACCTGTTTGTAACCTCTCTCTTGATCACCCCACCCTCGCATCATCAACAAAGATATTCTTTCTCGTTCAGTAAGATGTGCCATTTTTCACTACGATTAAAAGTACAATTATTGAAAATTAATACAATTATCTTAATTTCGAAGTAAGAGAATTTCACTTAACTCTTGAAAACAGAAAAGTAAATAGGAGTAAACAATTGTTAATTAACAATTATAAATGAACTGATTCCTAAAAAGAATAGTGAGCAAAATCTTCTAAGGTACAAGTAACGATCCTGAAAATGCTATGAATCATGCGTAGAAACTCGTAACCCTTGCAAAAAATTATTGCAATAAAAACTGTTCATGTAAAACGGTTAGATTATTTTGCTTTTGAAATTAATAACCCCCAAGTGTCCTATGTAGATCATTTCGAGCCATGACGTGGATATTGTACATATCTCCAGACCTAAAATTTAATGCTCCTCCAGAATCCGGAATACAAAATGAGTCCCTTTTTAATAAGCTGAAGATAACTTTCAAATGACCTTAAAAATGAAGGCCAATTTTAAAGTGACCATAAAGTTCGTCCTAGAAAATCAAATTATGTACTTTAGTATTAAAGTACGAAATTTTTTTTTTCTTTTCGTCAAATACACCCAAAGTTCTTAATAATCGGGATTTCTTGGCTTTCTGCTACTAAATAATCATTTAACCACTAAATGACCTCTGTAGGTCATTTTGAGCCATAACGTGGATACATATCCAGATGTAAAATTTTGTGCTCTTTCAGAATCTGAAATAAAAAATAGGGGTCCCTATTTAAAAAACTGAAGATGACCTTTAAATGACCTTGAAAATGATAACCAATAACAAATCCAAGGTCATCATTTAGTTCAACCTTCAAAACTTAACAACTTTTGTATTTAACATTTTTTTCCAAAATGCTTACTTTATGTTATAAGTGGGAGGTCCGGAACATTTCGAACACCCTGTATAATATATTTGTAATAAATTAGTTGGTTTAACTATGCATGTATAAAGCTATAAGTTATATGACCTATTAAAAAATTACACTTGAGACTTCACATGGAATTTTTCAATATGGTGCTATTATAAATAACTATTTTCGATATCGTGTAGCATAAGATATTTGTGGGCTTGTTTAAATATAATACATTTTGATAATAATATTGGAAAATTACGTTTGAAGCTTGTGCTAATAGGTTATGTGATGCTAGAATCATATAACTTTTTGTAATTTTAAGGAAAAGAGGTTAAAATTCGCTTTTCCGCAACTGTATTAAAATGTATTACAAAATACTTTCTGGTGCGATTTTTTGTACTACTAACTTTTGCGCTTCGTTCTCTGCTGCTCGCACTTCATGATCCTTTCGTATCAATTCCGCTGGGAAGTAATATTTGGAAATTCTGGTATTAACAACTGTCGTGTAACGAGTTTGATAAATTAACGCAGTTTTTTTTAATTTATCTGTAAATTCAAAAAATATGACTTTTAATATAGTATGTATATCCTGAATCAAGGACGATTAACCTTCAGATGGCCGAAATGACGCCTGTAGGCGTCATATGTTTTTTAGTTAACCCATTAAAATCATTTAGTGTAATATTAGTGTAAAATTAGGATAAACAATCATGAGCAAAGTAGTACATCTACGACGGACGAGAAGGATAATTAACATGTGAAAAGTTTGTTCCTGTTTTAAATTAATAAATTGAACTCTGATAAAAAAACGTTGCATATGTTTTTGTCGTGTTTTTGCCCGTAAAATCGGTATCCGCCTTCAGTTTTGGAAAATTATGACATTTTAGGTTATTTGTTTAAATAATTTGTTATAAACAATTGTAATTGACAAAAGAAAAAACACGGGTATTCTTTTTTTGGTTATGCAAAGTATGGCACAGTTTGTTTCTCGATATCTCTGCCAGGTTATGCCAGGTTTTTAATGAGTTAATCAAGCACAATTAAGTTGGTCCTTAAAGTTTATTTAAGGGGCTTTTAAAATTTCGAAATCCCGGCAATTAAAAGTTACGTCTTTATAATATTAAACAATATTTGTACCTAACATGAGCCAGAGAGGTTTGCGCGTGCCAATTTTTGAATCCAAATGACGATTGAAATTCTTGCTGATGTTGTTTGTTTTGATGGCTCTTCTGAATACAGAAATAACATTGGCTAATGGTAACCACATGTTCCTCCAGTAATTGTAGAATTGCTGCGTTTGCGGTACAAAAGAAGCCATCATTTCCGTAGTAATGGCTAACAAACCTTGCTCCATTTTTTCGGGTGGTAAAAATGGTAAACAAATCACCTTCTCTAAAATCATGTTATATTCTTCCGTATCTTCAATACGGAGAGTTCTCTTCCAATATCGTATTACAGCCTATAGAATGTTAAGAGAAATGAGAAATTTATGAAATAAAATCCTCCATATTAGATTCGCCATTTTGAATTTTGAAAATCTGATATCAGATTTGTAATCAGCGACCCTGAAATACCTACGAGTATACTTTTTCATAACCATTAAAATCAATTTTCGAGATAAAAAAAATAGCCTATTAAAAATTTACCGCCATGATGGATTCGCCATTTTGAATTTTGAAAATCTGATAACAGATTTGTAATCAGCGGCCCCGCAAACCCCCGAGTATATTTTTTCATAACCGTTAAAGTCAATTTTCGAGATAAAAAAACAGATTTATCAAAAATTGTCCGCCATATTGGATTTGCAATTTTGAATTTTGAAAATCTGATATCAGATTTGAAATCAGCGACTCTGAAAACCTCCGAGTATACTTTTTCATAACAGTTAAAGTCAAGTTTCGAGATAAAAAAAATAGCCTATCAAAAATTTTCCGCCATGATGGATTTGCCATTTTGAATTTTGAAAATCTGATATCAGATTTGTAATCAGCGGCCCCGCAAACCCTGGAGTATATTTTTCCATAACCGTAAAGTCAATTTTCGAGATAAAAAATAGATTTAACAAAAATTGTCCGCCATATTGGTTTCGCTATTTCGAATTTTGAAAATCAGATATTAGAATTGTAATCAGCTACCCCGAAAACCCCCTAGTATACTTTTTCATAACCGATAAAACCAATTTTCGATATAATACGCATGTCTATTAAAAATTGTCCGCCATATTAAATTCGCCATTTTGTATTCTGAATTCTGATATCGGATTTGTAATCAGCGACCCCGAAACACCTATGGGTATACTTTTTCATAACCATTTAAAACAATTTCCGAGATAAAAAAATAGTCTATCAAAAATTTTCCGCCATGATGGATTCGCCATTTTGAATTTTGAAAATCTGATATCCGATTTAAAATCAACGACCCTGAAAACTCCCTTGTATACTTTTTCATAACCGATAAAACCAATTTTCGATATAATACGCATGTCTATCAAAAATTGTCCGCCATATTAAATTCGCCATTTTGAATTTTGAAAATCTGATATCAGACTTGTAATCAGCGGCCCCGCAAACCCTGGAGTATATTTTTCCATAACCGTAAAGTCAATTTTCGAGATAAAAAATAGATTTAACAAAAATTGTCCGCCATATTGGATTCGCCATTTTAAATTTTGAAAATCTGATATCGGATTTGTAATCAGCGATCCCGAAAACCCCCTAGTATACTTTTTCATAACCGATAAAACCAATTTTCGATATAATACGCATGTCTATCAAAAATTGTCCGCCATATTAAATTCGCCATTTTGTATTCTGAATTCTGATATCGGATTTGTAATCAGCGACCCCGAAACACCTATGGGTATACTTTTTCATAACCATTAAAATCAATTTTCGAGATAAAAAAAAATAGTCTATCAAAAATTTTCCGCCATATTGGATTCGCCATTTTAAATTTTGAAAATCTGATATCAGATTTAAAATCAACGACCCCGAAAACCCCCTTGTATACTTTTTCATAACCGATAAAACCAATTTTCGAGATAATACCCATGTCTGTCAAAAATTGTCCGCCATATTGAATTCGCCATTTTGTATTCTGAATTCTGATATCAGCTTTGTAATCAGCGACCCCGAAAACCCCCGAGTATATTTTTCCATAACCGTTAAAGTCAATTTTCGAGATAAAAAAATAGTCTATCAAAAATTGTCCGCCATATTGGATTCGCCATTTTAAATTTTGAAAATCTGATATCAGATTTGAAATCAGCGACTCCGAAAACCCCTGAGTATACTTTTTCATAACCATTAAAATCAATTTTCGAGATAAAAAAAATAGTCTATCAAAAATTTTCCGCCATGATGGATTCGCCATTTTGAATTTTGAAAATCTGATATCAGATTTGTAATCAGCGGCCCCGCAAACCTTGGAGTATATTTTTCCATAACCGTTAAAGTCAATTTTCGAGATAAAAAATAGATTTATCAAAAATTGTCCGCCATATTGGATTCGCAATTTTGAATTTTGAAAATCTTATATCAGATTTGAAATCAGCGACTCCGAAAACCCCTGAGTATACTTTTTCATAACCATTAAAATCAATTTTCGAGATAAAAAAAATAGTCTATCAAAAATTTTCCGCCATGATGGATTCGCCATTTTGAATTTTGAAAATCTGATATCAGATTTGTAATCAGCGGCCCCGCAAACCCCCGAGTATATTTTTCCATAACCGTTAAAGTCAATTTTCGAGATAAAAAATAGATTTATCAAAAATTGTCCGCCATATTGGATTCCCTATTTCGAATTTTGAAAATCTGATATCGGATTTGTAATCAGCGATCCCGAAAACCTCCAAGTATACTTTTTCATAACCGTTAAAATCAATTTTCCAGAAAAAAATAGTCTATCAAAAATTTTCCGCCATGATGGATTCGCCATTTTGAATTTTGAAAATCTGATATCAGATTTGTAATCAGCGGCCCCGCAAACCCCCGAGTATATTTTTCCATAACCGTTAAAGTCAATTTTCGAGATAAAAAATAGATTTATCAAAAATTGTCCGCCATATTGGATTCGCTATTTCGAATTTTGAAAATTTGATATCGGATTTGTAATCAGCGGCCCCGCAAACCCCCGAGTATATTTTTCCATAACCGTTAAAGTCAATTTTCGAGATAAAAAAGTAGATTTATCAAAAATTGTCTGCCATATTGGATTCGCCATTTTTAATTATAAATATCTGATATCAGATTTGTAATCAGCGACTCCGAAAACCCCCGAGTATACTTTTTTGTAACCGTTAAAATCAACTATCAAGAAAAAAATGCAAGTGTATCAAAAATTGTATATTGGATCCATATTGGATTCGCCATTTTGAATTTTGGAAATGTGATTATTACACTTACTTGCTGGTAATGAAATAGGCACCCACATAGTGCAGCATCAGGAAAGCTAATTCTGACTGCTTTCATTAACGCAGCTTCGTAATCCGTAATAACTTTGACAATATTATGTCTTAAATTGGGTATCAATCCAATTATAAAATTGAATATCGCCACGTACATGTCGGTCGTCATTCTGTCGCATAATACGTAGACCCCTGGGAATCCCTAAAAGATATTACTTAAAATTAGTTTCATCCTGGAATGGAGGATTTGCCATTGAAACCTTCATGGACATTGGGGACCAGGGATGCCCTGGAGAAACATGAGGTACCCTAAATGCTAGTAGACTGGACGAGACACATGCTCGGTAACAGACAAATATAGGTAACTTAAGGTGTCACAACGATTAGAGCTCTAGCTGTCCACAAGAAGGGATTCTATACAGCTGGAAAGGATAAGATGTCTCATGCTAAGGTGCTTAATCGAAACTGGAAGGTCTACACCCATATTCGCTTTTGGAGCCGCACTGGGCATAGAGGCAGTTTATCTAACTATAGCTGCTGTCACCGTAAAACCTATCCTGATGGTCAGAAAGGACTCTGAATGGTTCAAATCGGATAGAACACCAGAAGTCCTCAGAACAGAAGCTGCCTTCGCAATGCCACAGGAAAGGACAGACAGGCTGTTTAGGTTCGATAGGTAATGCCGGATCAGTTTGGCAGAAAAACAGGACTGGATAACGGGCCGGGTAAAACTACAAAATAATGGCGAAATTTGGTATACGCTATGAATATAAAAAGGTAGAACGGTCAGGAATTAGAGTATACTGCCAAAGAAACGGAAAGTGTTAAACTGCGCCCTATAGTCTATAGAGGAAGAAGGAAAGGAGCACTTATAAATAAGAACGGATAGTAGAGGGACTGTTGAAACCCTAAAACCATAAACAACTACATCCAAGTTAATGTATAAATGTTATCGGACTTTAAATCGGCTGGCGGTAAGTCTAACGGTAACCCTTTTCTGACTGCCGGGCCACACAGGAATAAAAGGTAATGTAATCACATACAGACTAGTGAGATAAGCGAGAGAAGAAGTTTTTATAGTTTTTATTAACCGTCATCTGAAATATGCAATACTATCCTCAATGCAGAGATAGACCAATTGATCGATAAAAACAGAGGCATGGAGACATGCCGATGGATGTAGTACTAGAGGTGAAAAGATAGCAATCGGGATTATCTAAATATAAATTCTGTGGATCAGCGTATGAAAGATCGTTAGTCAATTGTCCGGCACTGGCGGAAAGGAGGAACCGTATCTAGGGAAACCCTTTCCGCTAGCAGACAACAACGTATTGGAAGACGTTAACAAGATCCTTTTATTTTGTGAAAAGATTGTTGGCTAAATCCATTCTAAACGAGGGACACCAAGGTAATACCCATGGGTCTGGAGGTAGATCACACTTTGCCCCAACTCCTTATTAATAAGAATAATAATAATAATAATATTTTCAGCCTAGCGGAATAACCTTTCCTCACGCAGCACGATCAAAATTAGTATAATGCGTGACAATTGAGTTAAAATAGGCATATAAACTATGAAATAATAATTTTTTAAAATGAAAAATAAGACTTACTGAAAAAAACTTTGTAAAATGTATAACAAATAACTGTTTGATATCATTAGGCCTCTCTGGTCTTGCCTACAAAGGATTATTATGATATATATTATCTCAAAAATAGTACATTACAGTACAAGAGGCGAAAGCTGAAGGTTGCTGGCCCCAGGCGAAGCCGAGGTCGCCAACCTCACGGTGTGGCAGGCCTTCAACGTTCGTCTCATGTGCTGTATACGATTTTTCTTTATACCCGGTCGAAAGTACGTTAAGTTTCGATCGAAATTTATATTTGAAAACATTTTTTTTTTGTTAGCTTCAATAAATTTATTTCGATGCTCGCCTCGACATTTTCGGCACGAGCGCAGCGAGTGCCGCTGGTCGGTGGGGGGGGCGGTCATCTAAAAAATCAAGAGTATAATTTCATTACAAAGAATGATTAAAAAATAATAGATAACTATTTTTCCGTTGTTCCTTAGAAATTTTACTAACAAAGATATAAATGGTCTGTACTTGTTCAGGTTTAATTTTGTTGTTTTTTCCAACTTTATATTAAAAGAAAATAATGAAATAATAAAAAAATATTAATTCTGAACAAAAAAGCGTAACTTACTTTTAAACAATCGCCGTTAAAATTTATAGCGAATTAAAACACTAGCTGGGGGTTCTATTATTTTATTTAAAAATTTAGTATTTTTTATCATTCTATCTAATGAAATTACACTCCTGATTTTATTTAATAACAAAGATATCGATGATTAATAACAGTGATATAACTATGGCGTATTATATCTACATTGTGCACAATTCTGACCTCAATCAGATTTTTTAAACGCGCTATATTCGCAAAATATAAACCAAAACCTCAACCGCGCTATCTTTCAAAACATAAACAAAACCTCCAAAACGTTTATTTTAACAAAATCTGCAGTTGCCTAGCTACCAGCTCAAAGGCATGCGTGGCGAAAACTGCTAGCAATGGCGAAAGCTGGACTATATATATGTAATGAATAAAAGAATATCTTTCGCCTATGATATCAGTGGCGAAACTGCGTACTTTTGACCAGGGGATGAAGAAAAATATTACCTATAATACATTATTATCAACATTACATCAAATGTTCCGTCCATAAATAAAACAGAACATCTACTAAGAGGCTCCAACATGCCTTCATGAATAAAAATTAGAGCCAGTGAGTCATCGGTTCTTGCCGCTCCTCTATAAAATTCAGTCATTGGTCCAAAATTATGAATTTTCTCTGACAATTCCTGCAGTGTATTTGGCATTGCTGGTACATTTAGAAGACGATGATTGAGCATTGATGACCTTAGTGACGCTAAGGTAAAATGTCTGGCACCAATGGGATTTCTTTAATAAAAATCATTTATTAATTATACTCTCCTCAATTCAAGGTTTTTCTAAATTCAATATTTTATAAAGAATATGTTGTTAAATATCTTAAGCATTAGTGCAAAAAAGCTAAGATTACAATTTTAACCCATATACCGTTCAAACAAACAAAATTAAAACGTTGGCTTCGACGGCCAATCAATTTAAAAAAGATCTTTAAAGGAAACATATATTACTCTTGTCAAGGTCCCTCTTTTGATGAGCGGTATGAAAAAATTAACGTTTAACCTATTGCTTTTTAAAAAATATAAAAAATATACTCTTTTTGTAGTTACATTTCTTTTTCAATATAATTTTAACAATGTTCCGAATGTCTAGGCAATTTTTAATGTGCAAGACTGAGACGTCGGCCGATGTAGGTACTTACTAACACCATTCTCACGGGAGTTGTATTTTATCAGAAACTTCATCCCCCGATTAGGGGATGAATAAGTCTTTTGATTCGGTTATAATTTTTTTACAATCATTTAGGGCCACAAGAAGTCTTTTATAAAAAAAAATAGTGTCTTACACCATTCGGGCGGGAGGTGTATTTTTTCGAAAACTTCATCCCCCCTTTAGGGGATGAATATGTCTTTTAATTCGCTTCATATTTTTTTTTAAAATCATTTAGGGGCACAAGAAGTCCTTTATAAAAAAAAATAGTGTCTTACACCATTCGGGCGGGAGGTGTATTTTTTCGAAAACTTCATCCCCCCTTTAGGGGATGAATATGTCTTTTAATTCGCTTCATATTTTTTTTAAAATCATTTAGGGGCACAAGAAGTCCTTTATAAAAAAAATAGTGTCTTACACCATTCGGGCGGTAGGTGTATTTTTTCGAAAACTTCATCCCCCCTTTAGGGGATGAATATATCTTTTAATTCGCTTCATAATTTTTTTACAATCATTTAGGGCCACAAGAAGTCTTTTAGAAAAAAAAAGTGTCTGAGCACCATTCGGGCGGAAGGTGTAATTTTTCGAAACTTTCATCCCCCGATTAGGGGATGAATATGTCTTGATTCGGTTTATAATTTTTTTACAATCATTAGGGACCAGAAGAAGTAGTTTAGAAAACGAAAAGTGTCTTACACCATTCTGACGGGAGTTGTATTCTATCGTAAACTTCATCCCCCTATTAGGGGATGAATATATCTTTTAATTCGCTTCACATTTTTTTACAATCATTTAGGGCCACAAGAAGTCTTTTAGAAAAAAAATAGTGTCTTACACCATTCGGGCGGTAGGTGTATTTTTTCGAAAACTTCATCCCCCCTTTAGGGGATGAACTGTCATATCTTTTGATTCGGTTTATAATTTTTTTACAATCTTTTGGGACCAGAAGTAGGTCGGAGCATGGCAGCGGGGGGGGGGTGGGTTGTTTTTTATCTGTGGTGCGGTTTCTGTTTTTGTTGTGATTTTCCTTGTTACCTTTTTTTGTTCTTTTTCGTCAAAGGTGTGTGTTTCTTACTTGTTTGCTGCGCGTTTTTCTTTCGTCTTTGTTTTCCGTTCCTTGTTATTTTGTAGTGTTGGGCTCTTTCTTTGTTTTTCTTGTTTTCTTATTCGGTCGTTCCGTCCGGTGAGTGTTGCCCCCTTTCCGGGCGTTTCCTCTGTTGTTTTTCGGCCCTCTTCTGTTTTTCCTTTTTTTGCTTGTTTATTTTGGCCTCTTTTCACATTTTGTTTTTTGTTTTTTTTTTTTCGTTTCTCTTTTTTGTTTATTTTTTTTCCTTCTTTACTTGTTTTTTACCTTTTTGTGTTCTTTCCTATGCTTCCTTTCCCTTCATTTTTTGTTTTTGCCAGTTTTTTGTTCCTGGCCGGTTCTTTTGTCTTTTGGTTTGTTTCCTTCGTTTTGGCTTTCTTGTCCTTTTGCTTTCCTGTCTGTGTGTTTTTCTATTTTTATTTAGTTCTATGCTGTTTTCTTTGTTTTTTTTATTTTCCATCTTCCTTTTTGGTTTCTTCTCCGGTTCCTTTTTCGGTATTTGTTGTCCTCCTGCTGTTTATTTTTGCTTTCCTTTTTTTTTTGCCTGTGCTATTTTTTTTTTTTCGCTGGTTCTGTTCGGCTTTTCGTTCTTGTATTTTGTTTTTTCTTCTTTTTTCTTGTTCCTGTTAGTATCTGTTTTCCTTTTTATTATTCCGGATGTCTGGTTTTCTTTCCGTTTTTTTTTCGCCTTTTTTTTTATTTTTCTCTTCTTCCTTGTTCTTTTTCCTTTGTTTCTCGGGTTGTTCTCTATTGTTCTCCTTGTTCCATTCACTGGGCTTTTCATTTTTTGTTTTCTTTTTTTTTTTTTTCTCTCGTTGTTTTTGGTTGTCCCCGGGTGTGGTTGGGTTTTTGTTTTTTCACGGGTTCTTTTTTCCCCTTTTTTTCCATTTCTGGTTTTGCTTTTTATTTTGTTTTTATGGTGTACTCTTTGTCTTTTTTTGATTTTTTTCCTTGTTGCTTTCGTTTTTCATGAATGTTTTCTTTATCCTGAGCGTTGTTTGTTTGTCTTCCCCTCTTACGGTTATTCTTCTTTTTTCCTGTTATTTTTGTAGTGCGCATTTTATTTCCCGTGCTCTCTTCTTGTTGCTGATCTTTTGTTTCTGTCTCTTCACCGTTCCTAACCCTTCGTTTTTTGTCGATTTTATCGTGACCTGTTGTTTGTCTATATTTTTCTCCTTCGTTCCTATTTTAGTGTGTTTCTGTTTCCTATTTGTTCGTGTAGTTTCCTCGTTGTTTTTTCCTTTTGGGCCTATGTCATTTTTGTTTTCTGTTGGTTTATGCCCTTTTACATTCTATTATGTTTTGTTTTTTTCCTCTTTTATTTCTTTTGTTGTCTTCTTTTTCGTTTTCTTTTCGTCTCTTATTTATTCTTATTGTTTTCATCATTGCTATAGTTTCGTTCGGTTTGCTCATCCTGTTATTGTTCCTTTTCTTGTATTTCTATCTTTTTTCTCTTGGTGTTATTTTTTGGGTCTTGCTGCTGTTGTGTTAGTTACTTTTTCTTGGTTTGCCCGGTATCTTCGTGTTCTTATGCCCTGGTTATTCATTTCCTCTTGTTGTTTTCGTCCTTGTTTTTTTGTTTTGTTGCTCTTTTCTCTGTTTCCGGTTTAATTTTTGCCTTTTGTGCTTCTTCTTTCCTTTTTTTTTTTCCCTTTCTCTTGTGTTTTGGTGTTCCTCCCCTCCAGTTCCTGTTTTGGCTTTTTTTTTTTTCTTCTTCTTTGTCGTGTACTTTTTTCTTTTTTGTCTTGTTCTTCTTTATTTTTTTTGTATCCGCGGTTTGTTCTCCGTCTTTTTCGTTTATATATTTGATTTTTAGTATTGATTTTCATTTTCTTCCGGTGGGGGTTTTAGTGTTGGCTGTGTTTATCTCCAACCCTTGTTCTTATTTCCGTCGCTTTTTACAGTTTCTGCTGCGGTGTTTCGTCTGTTTGAGCTCTCCTTTCTTGCCGTTTCTGTCCTTATGTGTGTGGCTTCCCCACGATCATCAGCCCCCTTTTTTTTCTGCTCTTTTTGTTGCTGCCTTTGATTTCGTTTTTCTGTCTTTTTCTTGCTTGCTTCTCTGTTTGTTTTTTTTTGATTTCTTTCTTTGGCGGGTGCTCTTTTCTTTGGCGTTTTGTGTTGTTTTCTTCCTTTCCCTTTGTCCCTGGCTTGTTCCGTTTTCTCTTTTCTACTTTTGTGTATTGTTTTCATCTCTTCTTTCTCTTTGTTTCTTTTTTCCTCTTTTCTTTCTGTTTTTATTTCGGTTTTTTTTTTTTTCCTTTTTGGTTTGTTTTTTTTCTGTTTTCCACCCCTCCTTTGTTTTTTGGATAATTGCTTCTTTATCCTCCTTTTATCTTTTTTCTTTTGTTTGTTTTGTTTTCTCTTTTTTTTTATTTTTTTTTTTTTCCGTGTTTCTTTTTTTTCTTCTTTCTTTTGCTTGTCCTTCTCTTTTCTTCCTTTTTCTTTCTCTCCCGCTTTTTTTTTTTTCCTTTTTTTCAGTTTTTTGGTTCTCCCCCCGTTTATTATTTTTCTTCTTGTTGCCAGTTTGTTTTCGTCTCAGTTGTAGAGAGTTTTCCTTTTTTTTTTTTGTCTTTGTTCTCTTAATTTTTTCTCAGTTTTTTTTTTATTTCCTTTGTTTTCTTTTTTTTTCTTTGCGGCCTGTTGTTTAAATTTTCCCTTTTTTTTCTTTTTTCCTCTTCTGATTTTCGCTCTGGCCGCTTTTGGTATCCCTTCCCTCGTTCCCTGGCATTGTTTTCTGTGTTTCTTTTTCCGTTGCGTCGACTATTCGGTGTTGTATTTTTATGACCGTTGCCCTGCCTTTGCGGCGACGCGTTGGGGGGGGGGGCCCGGTTGTGCGGTGATCTCGGTGGGCTTCTTCTAGGGGGTCGATCTGGGTGACCCTGATTAGGCGGGGTGGTTCTTCTGTTGTCGGTGCCTTGGCCCCGGTGGCGGGCTCAGACGGCGTGCCGGCGGGGGGTCCCGGTGCTCGTGCTGGGTACTCTTGCGCTCTTTTCGAGAGGGGTTCGGTCGTGTCTCGGCCGTGAGGTTTGGCCGAGTGCTTTTTTGCTGGCCTTGGGGGTCTGAGGCCGGTGTGGGGTCGGTTTGGGTCCCGTAGTGGCGTTTCCGGGTGGAGCTGGGGGACGGGGTCAGATGGGGGTGGGCGTTACGGCGGTTTTTGTGGCTACTGGTGGCGGCACCCTCGGTCTCGTGGGGCGGTGGCTATTGCGGCGTTCTTGGGGTATGCTGCGTTAGGCCTGGGCGTTTCCCTGGGTTTGTGGTCGGCACGGCCGTGGTGGTGTGGCTGTGTCAGTGATCGTCTGTTTTATTATGTCCGGTTGGGTAGTTCGTAGGTTGTCTGGACGGTCTCTTGGGCCGGGCCGGCTGTTGTTTCTTTGGTTTTTTTCTGTTTTTTTTATGTTTAGTGTGGGTTCTGTGAGTGTCCTGTTGGTGCGCAGGTGTGTCTTTTGTTCTCCTTGCAGCTAGCGGTGGTGGCGTCGGTGTTGTTCGGCGTTCTGTTCGTTTATGTCCGGTTTTTTTTGTTTTGGCTTTTATCCTTTTCCGTTGATGCCTCTGTATTTATGATTATTTCTTCTTCTTGTTTGTGTCGTTGGTGTTCTTTTTCCTCCTTTATCTGCGTTTATGAGGTTCTGTTTGCTCCGGTTTCGTCCGTATTTCTTGTATGGTACCCTTTCCATCCCTGTTTTTTTGCAGTGTTGTGCTTGCCTTCTTTTCCGTTGCGGGTTATGTGGGCTGGGTGTTTTTATTATCTTTTGTTCTTTTTTTTTTTTTTGTACTTTTTTGTTTGTTGCGTATTCTTTTTGTTTCGTGTCTGTGTGCTGTGCCCTGGGTACCTCCTTCTTTTCGGTGTGTTTCGTGTGTTTGTCTTTCTTTATCTGTTTTGTGTATGATGTTTTCTGCCTTTATTTTTTGTTGTGGCTGTTGTGGTTTTTGTTGTTCAGGTGGGGCCTTTCGCATTCGAAGGAGTCGTGTATTGTGGGGGGGGAAGGTGGCGCTTTGGGGGGGGGGGTATGCGTACGGCGGTGGGGGTCCCGGCCGGGGGTCCCGCCGGGTAGGGGGTCTTGTAGCGGGTTCGTCCCGGGCCTGGGTTTGTGCTCGGGGGCTGAGGGGGGGGGGGGCGCAGTTGGGGTGGGTGGATAGCTATGTGCCTGGTGCGGGTGCCCCGGGGGGGGAGCTGGTTGCGGGTTTCTATCTTTAGGGTTGACGGGACGGGGGGGTCGGGGGCCCTCTCCCTGTTTGTTGTGTGTTCCGCGCGCGGGGGGTCGCGGGTGGTGGGGTGCGGCGCGTCCTCCTCTTGTGGGGTGGGGTGTCGTTTGGCTGCCTCGTGGCTATGGGTGGCTTTTTTCTGTCTTTCCCTGCGCTGTCTATTTTGTTGCTATTGTTTGTTTCCTGCCGATTCTTCGGGGGTTCGCGGTGGCTGTTAGTTTCCCTGTCTGGTTAAGTGTGGTTTTATTGGTTTGTTCTTGGTGGTGTTAGTGTCTTAGGGTGTTTTTTATTTTTATTTTCTTTGGCTGTTTTCATTTACTTCTTTTTTTTTATCTATTGTTTTTTCTTTTTTTCTTATTTTTCATTTTCTTGTATTCTCTTGGTTTTCTGTGGTTTTCGTCTTGCTTCGTTAGTTGTCTAGGCGTCTTTTGTTGTGGGTCTGTTCGTGTTTTTCGTTTGTCTTCGTTTTTTTTCACTGTCTTGTTTGCCTTTCTGTCTTTTTTCTTTCCTGGTTTTGTTTGGTTTGTTTTCTTCACTCGTGGGCTATTGGTGTTTCGGTTTGCCGTCGTTTCGCACCCCCCCACCCTTATTCTTACTTCCCCCTTCTTCTTTCGTTTTCTTTTTTTCTAAACTTTCATCCCCCCATTAGGGGATGAATATGTCTTTTAATTCGCTTCATATTTTTTTTACAATCATTTGGGACCACAAGAAGTCTTTTATAAAAAAAAATAGTGTCTTACACCATTCGGGCGGGAGGTGTATTTTTTCGAAAATGTCATCCCCCCATTAGGGGATGAATATGTCTTTTGATTCGGTTTATAATTTTTTTACAATCATTTGGGACCAGAAGTAGTCGTTTAGAAAAAAAATAGTGTCTGACACCATTCTGACGGGAGTTGTATTCTATCGGAAACTTCATCTCCCCATTAGGGGATGAATATGTCTTTTAATTCGCTTCATAATTTTTTTACAATCATTAGGGACCAGAAGAAGTCTTTATAA
>JACCID010000566.1:0-32394 GCA_018906775.1 Sycophila sp. Sp_5 | reverse complement strand
CAGACCATCTTGCTAACCGTCCGCTCCTTCAGATCTCGCAACCACTTCAGGGAGGAGTGATCGGTAATCACCTTGAAGCGATACCCCTCAGGGTACGGTCGAAACTTTTGAATGGCCCACACCACAGCTAGGCACTCTTTTTCAGTGGTGGAGTAATTTCTCTCGGCGGCTGTAAGTACTCTACTCGCGTAGATTATAGGGTGCTCGCCATCCTCAAATTCCTGAGTTAGTACGGCCTCGATAGCGAAATTACTCGCGTCGGTCTGAACAGTGAATCGCCTTCCGAAGTCTGGCCTTGCCAGCACTGGTGCTCTTGTTAGAGCTTCTTTCAGCTCTTTGAACGCCCCCTCCTGCTCCTCTCCCCATTCCCAACTAAGATCTTTTTGTAATAAGCGAACCAGCGGAACTTTCAGCTCTGCGTCTCGTTCTATGAACCGAGAGTACCATCCGACCATTCCAAGGAACCGCCTCAGCTCTTTCACTGAGCGCGGGGCCGGATAATTCAGGACGGGAGCAATCCGTTCGGGGTCAGGCCGTAAGCCTTCCTCGTCGAGCAGGTACCCTAGATACGTTAACCGCTTCACGCAAAACTCGCTTTTCTCCTTATTTATTAATAAACCCGCGTCTCTCATTCATATCAGCACTCGCTCTAAAATCTCCAAATGCTCTTCAAAGGTTTCTGTGACTATGATCGCATCATCAAAGTAGACTACCACCTTGTCCTCTTTGCAGCGTCTTCCCCGAGTTCATAAGTCCGAAAGCCATTCTTTTAAAATGGAAAAGTCCGACACCGTGAACGGCGAAAGCCGTGTATTTTCGGCTACCCTTTGCCATTCTGATTTGAAAGTAGGCTTGCTTAAGATCAATCTTGGTAATGAACCGTGCCTTTCTCAGCAGGTCCAAGACCGTATCCATGTTTCGGGGAGGATAGGCATCCGGCTTCGTTACTTTGTTTACCGGTCAGTAGTCTACGCAAAACCGCCACCCACCGTTTTCTTTTTTCACGAGTACCGGTGCGCAACACCAATCGCTCGCTGATCGCTCAATTACCCCTTCTCTCTCCATTTTCTCCACCTCTCGGCGTGCTACCTCGAGCATAGCTGGGGACATTCGCCGGTAGCGTTCTCGCACCGGCTCCGCGCCCTGATCTATTATCTACCCTACATCTATTTGATGCTCAATCATAGTGGTTAAACCTATCCCCGAGGGTTTCTCACTTAATTCTCTCTTAACCAGCTCGTCTACCTTGGCCTTCTGCTCTCTCGTAATTGCAGAGATTCCGGCACACTCAGCGCGGATTTCCACCGGCTCTTCTGTTCCTTCTTTCTCCGCGAAAGGCCGCCACTCCTTCCTTCTCACTCGCCATTCTCTCGTCCCGAGTCTTACGTCGCAGTCAAACACCTGGCAGAAATCCATACCAAGGAGCAGGTCATGTCCTAAGTGCCCTACTGCGTGGAGGGGTAAGATTCTTACTTCGCCCTGAACCTCCATCGTGAGACTCAATACTCCGAGCACTTTCTCAGCGCTCCTCGTGACACTCTTAATTTTCAGATCGACTGGCTTTAAGGCGATCTTTGAACTTGTCGGCTATCTTAGATCCCGCTATGCTCATGTCGCTCCGGGGTCCAGGAGGGCGTCATAGGACTTGCCCTCGAGGTTTACCTTGAGGAAGCATCGATTGTCCAAGGGACGCTCCCTCGACCTGAGGTGTCATCTCAACCTCGGTTTCCCTTCGGCTCCCACAATCTTCCAGGCACCAACTTCTCACCCGCTTCTTCAGCGCCGCCTTCGTCGGCTCTCTTTGCTTCACTACACCGTGTAGCTGTGCTCTCCTACGTTTCTCGACGGCCTTCCTCAGGACTGATCGACGCGCTGTCCGCGGTCCGTACTGAACTGGGGTGCTACCCGCCGATTCCGTAAAAAGGGTAGTGTTACGGATTGCATCCTCGCTCTGCTCTCCTGGCTCTCTCGACCGTGCATTTCTCTCCTCCTCCCGGATCGGTATCTCTTTCAATATCGTCTCTCCCTCACTCAATTCCCGGGGACTTCCGCTCACTGACTGTCCCCGGCCTTGGAGTTTTCCGACCGGAAAAATCGGCTGCACTTCTCACATTCCCTCACAGTAATCCCTTTCGCATTACAGCCTTGACAGGCTATGTCTTGCTGAGAGGCCCGCTGTTCCCTATTGGGGCACGCTTGCGAGATATGCCCTCGCTTTCGACAGGAAAAGCATTCTACTTCCGGGCACTCGAAAGCTCTATGCCCCACCGCATTGCACATGTAGCATGGGCCTTCAAAAGGCGCGCCTTGCTGCTCGCCACTTTCGCGGCGGGGGCCCGATGGGTAATTCTGCGATCGCGGAATTATTCCCGCCGCACCCTCACTTCTTCTCGCCACACTATTGCTTTGCCACCTCGGCCTATCCTTCCAACTTCCTTCCTTCTGCTCCCCGTCGCTCCTCGTCTCCGCTCCTCCTCGATCTCCTCTCCCTTCGGTGCTCGCTGCCGGCGCTTCCGCGGTTCGTTCCTCGACGGAGTGGTTCGCCTGCTTAGATCCTTGCGGCTGAGCGGTCTGCCGCGAGGTCGCTTGGCCTTGAGGTGCTTTCGCTATCGATGCTACTTCCTCGTCTGTGCTGCTTCCTCCCTCGCTCTTCGCTTTCTTCCCTCTCCTTCTATTCCTTTCCCTCCGCTTCCTTTATTTCCACCCGTCTTCTGCTCCTTAACTCCCTCGGCCTCTGCGGCTTCAGGTTCCGCTGCTGCCGCCTTAGCTCTCGGCGCTGCTGGCTTTACGAAGGCCGCCCCAGGCACGAACATCTTCTCAGGCGGAGGTGGAGGAGCATAGCGGTTGTCGAGTTCGCGCTGCCTCTCCCATCGCCTGCCTAAACGCTCGATATCGGCCAAGGAATCGACTACTTTCTCCGCCATGGCCCTTCGATACTCGGGCAATAGGTTCCGGTAAGCCAGTTCTACTATCAATTCGTCCTCCGGCGGCCGCTTGAAGCGCGACACTATATAACGGACGCATGATAGGAAAGCCGCTACCTTTTCCCCTTTGCCCCTTGTTGGACAACGGAGGTCTTCCATCAAATCCTCGTGATCATACTCGGGTATAAACTGTACCCTAAATTCTTCCTCGAACCTCTTCCACGATCTTAACTCTCTTCGCCGCGGCCTGAACCATCGCGCCGCGCGCTTACTCAGCACGCAGGGCAAAGCGCTCAACAACTGCGGGTCTGTGATGCCTCCCGCCTCGCAGCAATCTCTCAGCTGCTCCAAAGCTTCCTCGGGATCCTCCCCCTTCTCCTCCCCGGAGAAGCGTATATTCCAGCTCTTCAGGAGTTTCACCGTCCCCGCACTACTGCAGTGAGACCGGTTACTTTCCCTCGAACGCAGCGACTCCGCTGTACTTTCCGCTTCGCTCAGCGGCTGAGGTAATTCGCGACTCCGATCCCTTTTGTTCACCCCAAACCTCCCTTCACGGCCTAACCTCCTCGGTTGCTCGCAATTCTCGTTCTTTTTCCTCCTTAACTCTCGTCCCCGATCAAATTCCTCCTCTCTCCACTGTCCCGCCTCTCGTTCAACCGGTCGAGAATGGGAGGCCGCTGCGTTCGGGGCGAGTCGCAGAGGCGTGCTAGCCCGACAAAGTCACGAGCTTGTGACTCCCTCGATCTTGCCACCTCCACGTACGTTCAATTTATGCGCGATTCGCCTCCCAATACTTTGCTTACCAGCGCTTCTGTGTACCCCCCTCCTTTCTGAGAGCGAAGGTGTCAAAGGGGGAGATAAGAGACATTTCTAAACCCTTCTCTTTTTTCCTAATCACACAAGCGTATATGGTGCAAGCAAGTGCATGAGGGGAGATAAGAACCACCCTCTTCTGTCAAAAAATCTCTGTTACTAGAGGAGGAGATAAAGATCTACCCCTTCTGTACATAATAAGGGATGATAATAAGATGGCTCCCTCTACCCCATATCTCGCTATAATCACATATATCTTTCGGTCATTTTCGAAAAACCATTGTCGCGGCGCGAAGTTTTCGAGAAGTGTGAAATCAAAGTCGGCATGAAGCGATTATGCAACGAGTGTGACGCAAGGTGAAACATGCGCGAATTATATTCTTGTATTTACTCTGTTAGACGGTCACAGGAAGAGGTCTAATAAATAAGATATTTTTGATTTTTGCGTCAGTCGGTAGAGTTATTTCTAATTTTTATGTTTTGTTTGTTGATGTTGAGTCTGATGCCTATGGTTAACAATTTTCTATAGAGAATAAGCGGAAAATATTAAAAAAATCATTAAAAAATGTAAGGTAGATAACTACTAAAATGGCAAATATATTTTATAACAATTTTTTTTCATCGAAACTTTTGTGCAATGGATTCCGCTGTCTCTTTACAGTTTTTGTCAATGGTTATTCTTTTCATCAACTAGCAAAAAATCTATCATTATGTTGACCTTGCATCTTCCATGTTATAGATTTTCTAATTGACTTTCTTATGATAAAATCGTTCGCTTTATTCTTCACTGTAATTTCCGAGGTTTTCAGGGAAGTAGTCGAGATACGTGTATATGTATACATTTTTGTAATTTATCAATAACTGCTCATTCAAATTCTGATAGTCTTAACTCTTTTCGTTACCAAAAACTTCTGAGATACATTTTTAAACTCTTACCAAATTGTTTCCATTTTTTTTATAAAATTCGGAACGTAACACAGCTTGCCAATTTGTACATACTCTTTTATTTTAGCAGGTTCTTTTTGGACAATCTTTTTGATCATAATAATTTTCCTCGGTCTGCTCTGTTATAAACATGAAGTAAGGATTTGTTGCGTAACCAGATTGTTAACCTAGGAGGAAGGTAGTAATTTTTAGATCACAACAAACTTGCCACTGATGTAGCAAGTACTTTATCTTATCAAAAACTAAATGCAAAATGTCGTAAGACTCTTTCGACTTTGTTCAGTTGGCCAGCGGAATTAGTGCACATGTATTGGCATTATTTAGTAAACTTCATTTTGTTGAATCAACGAAGAATCTTTATTCTATTTCCTACATGCTATAATATTGTGTCTTGATATTGCCCAATTTAAATTAATTGAATAAGGCCGTTACAAGAATCACGACAATACAATCCTTGAGTCGCACGAGACCCAAGCTAGATATCCGTTTAATATACGAAAATTATAACGTCGTCAGTACCGACGTTACTTCAGCGGTTGGGTAAATTCCCGAGGACTTGTAAAAATTCACAAGTTCGATACGGGAGCAATATAAATGGTGAACATAGTAAGGAAGTAACAGAATAAAAATGCTTTATTAAAACCTGGTTGAAAACTCAGCTTGGTGGCTCCCTTGGTTAGAGTCGTGAGGACACCAAACAAAACTAAAATATAAAACAATTCCTCCTGGTTACCGCCGCAACTTCCCCACAATCTCCTCCTTCATCCCCGGTGTGGCTGGCTCATAGCCCTCCAGGCAGGCACACACGCACGCACGCAAGCACGCACGCACGCACGCACGCACACACACACACACACACACACATACACACACAAGGAGCAATATAAAAATCACTGTACCTAATAGGCCCGTACCGTGAGTTTAATCAAAACTATTCTTAGCAAAAAATAAATTCCACCAAAAGTCTCAATGATTTTCCGCGACGTCAAGTGACTGGAATCGTGAGAGAGAGAGTGCCGCGCAAGCTCCCGCCTGCTGGCTCGCTGATCTGCCGACGACAGCGCTCTCACGCTCTAGCATACAGTCGCAGGACGGTACTGCGGTACACACCCAGCCTATGAGTGTTCCGCTCCGTCGGTAATTCCGGTTGCCACCCTCAACCGGGGAGTTCATACTCCAGGTGCCAGCTCACCCTCGACCTGCAATCTGGGAAACTCAGCTGAGACAAGCCACCACCGACCGCCCTACTCGGCTTCACGCCTCAGGATCCTCCAGACGTCCAGCAGTCGAGCCTGAACCCTAAGGCTCTTCGCGTCCACATCCCGTCCGCACACATGCACACACTCCGCCTGCTGCGATCCAGCCGACCCTCTCTCTGCTATCTCTTTCTTTCTCATAATGCATCTACTTTTAATTCATGCACCAATCTTTTTCCATAACTCAAATTGTTAACTAAGCACCAGACTCTACCTCAACAAAACAAAAAATACAAAAATCGTACACGCTATATTTTAGAAATAACTTTTTTAACACTCCGTGCGCGAAACACGGTTTCTAAGGTCTGTTTTGCGTGTGCGAAACATCATATTTTTTTACCGTGCGCGAAACATCGTCAGCGTGCGCGAAACATCCTCCGTCAATTGTTTTACGGATACAAATACGATATTGCGGTTAACATTTAGTCTTCACGTCAAAATGACTTCTGATAGTGATTCAGAATTAGAATACAACAATACTGTACCGGAAGAGTTAATTGAAAAAGCAAATGTTATCACATTAAATTTACTGCCAGAAAAATCCCGACGGCAGTATATCAGTGCATATGAAGATTTTAAAAAGTGGCAAAAAGGAAAAAAAAACAGTGTCTTTGGACGAGAAAATAATTATAGTTTATCTGGATGAATTATCGAAGAACTTAGCTCCCTCAACATTGTGGGCTCATTACTCCATGCTAAGAGCCGTTGATATTAGTACTTATAACAGCGTCAAAGTTTTTTTGAAAAGAAAAAGTGCCGATCATAAGCGAAAAAAATCTAAAGTTTTTACTCCATCAGAAGTGTCAAATTCTGCAATGAAGCTCCGGATGAGATACATTTATTAAATAAGGTAGGTTTATCACTTCTACTATCTTTTTATTTTAAAAACTAAAATGTAAACAAACGTAATTGGTCTCGAGGTGTTAAAATTTAAAAATTTTGTTAGAAATAATTTAAATAATAAAGTAATTTTTTAACGACAGAAATTATTTAACTTTAACCTTTTTTTGTGTTTTGCAGGCGGTCCTTGTGATTGGTTTATCCTGTGCTTGTAGAAGGCAGGAACTTACACAGATGACCATGAATGATATCAAGGACCTGGATAGGAAACTTTTACATATTTCTATATCGAAAACGAAAACCGGAGTTGAGCGCTCATTTACCGTTGTTGGAGAGTTTTATAATATTTGTAAAAAATATCTGAAACTTCGCCCTAATCGTTTTTTTTTTAATTATCGAGCTGGTAAATGCACAAAACAACCAGTTGGAATCAATAAAATCGGTGCTATCCCAACCGTTATTGCCTCATTTTTAAATTTACAAGATCCGCAATTATACACTGGACATACTTTTCGTCGAACATTAGCAACTTTATTATTTGAAGCCGGCGGAGATATCACTAACGTTAAGAAACTTGGTGGATGGAAGTCAACGTCGGTTGCTGAAGGTTATATTGAGGCATCTGTAGCTCACAAAAGAAAAATTGGCGAAAAAATAACAAATTCAATTTCAATTTCTATACCATCTACCTCGACATCAATTTTAAATTCTTTATCTAAGATATCTTTAGATCCTCCTTTGTCAGTAATGAATGAAAGATCACTAGATGAGACAAAATTCAAGCACCCGAAAGTAAAAAAATTCAATGAAATTCAGAATGAATCAACTTCTCTTATGACTCATACAACGCAATGCTCACAGCAAGCTACAATTACTTCAACACCTGATGATAGCGAATTAGAAGAATTTATATCTACTCCATTTGCTCCCGATGCAGAAAATTGGTCACAAGAGCTTCCTACTTCGTCAATACCTAACTTACAAGAGATTGAAGAAATTTTTTCTGTACCTTTTGAGCACGATATAGGAGATTCATCAGGTCCTTCTGTCTCTGCCGATAAAAAATATTCTAGAGGAGAGACGTCGAACTCAAATACCAAAAAATTACTTAAAAAAAAATATGTTAAATAATGAACGTTTTAATTTAAAATTTTATAATAGTTCAATTACATTTTATGTATATAATAAATAAATTTAAAATAAAAAAAAAGTTTATTTTATAGCTTTTTTGTCGTGCACTCGCCTGTTTGTCACCCTCGCTTCGCTCGGTTGACAAATCGGCTCGTCTTGCTCCGCTCGGAAAGTTAAAGTATTTTTCATAAAGTGACCGTGTTTCGCTCACGGTATATCAAAAAATAGTATACGCAACTAGTACACAAAACTGGCAACTCACGCACTCGTTACGTAATCTACTATTTTACTATTAATAATATCTATCAATACGATTTTTACGCAATTTCCGACGATCTTCCTCATTTTTTGTGGACTTGATAAATATTTTTATCCATTTTAGGGATCTACTCGCAAAACAAATTTGGACCCAGCGAGTTAAAATACATTAAAAATATGTTCTTACAGTTGAATAAAAAGATCTTCTAGCTTTGATTTAGGTTGAATATCTTTTTTTCCTATTTTTCGCATTTTTTTAGGGTTTTCTTACTATTTATTCAAAACTTTGACGTTGTACAAATCAAATGAGCTCCGGATTCGGATTTATATAGATTTATGGGTCTGGTCCAAAGTAGTGACCACTTTTTCTTTGTGTGCCGGTGTTTTTAACGAATTTTTAATTCAACAGCATTCCTCATCTAATAAATACTTTTTTAATTCGATAAGTCTCAAACTACGGCTCTTATTGTCTAATTATTACTTTTTTAACGCGTTCTTGTATGACCTTAAGTTTTCGAGTAATAAACATATTCGTAATTTCACCTAGATTTTTAAACCATTTGTTATTCTCATTAGTAAGCTTTTTTCAATAAAATCTAAAGCACATGCTCAAAATTTTCACCTAAATTCTCATTTCACAAAGATTAGGAGGAATTGAATGCAACGGTATGATGTGTCTTCTTTCTACCATTTTAATACTTGCTATTTTAATTACTGTAAGGCTAAATCCATTTCAAATCACCCAGAGGTCGAACCTCCTAGTCGCCAATCATTATACAAATAGTATATATGTTATTCTACTCGGAAAATAAAGGGATACGTATTTTTTTGTTTTGCTGTATCATAAAAATTGCATTAATTATGCCCATTTTAAAGTGCATTCAAAATCTGGAATGCTCAAACAGAATTTTTCATGGATAATTTCAGAGGGTTACCATTTCATGGATTTTTAATGGATTTTAGTGAACATTTTTTTCTTTTGTTGCACTTTGGGCCCTCTTTAATTCTATGTAAAAAAATCTTAAACGCTTTGAAAAATGACCAAGATATATGCATTTTATTAAAAAACGCCCTTTTTATTCAGATGCATTTTTCTCAAAAATGCCATCTTTTTTTTTTGCTGAATTTTTTTTGCTGATAGAGGACACAATCATCTATCAAATGAATAGTTTTTCATTTGCGGTTTTTGCTTGTGGAGTGAGAAAAAAAATCGTAAAATTATCTAGAAAAAACTGCTTCGATATAGTCTATAAAATTCACTCAATTTATATTTAAACTCCACATGCTCTGATAATTATACTTGCGCATACTTGTGCTTCTGCGTAATACGTGTGAGTGTGTAGACTTATTTTTTTTTTTTTTTTGCGCAATTTCTTTTTAGATGTAGAATGAACATTTTTATTTTTATGTCTTTTTTTTCTTTTCTTTTATTTTTATTAGGGTGTTTTTAGCACTTCTTGCAATGAATACTTGTCCTTTAACCTTCTTAATCTTCAACCACATATGACTTTTCTGAATACCGTTATATTGGGGAACCGCAATCCATTCAATTTTTTTATTCTGCCTATAATTATCAATCTCATTTGTTTCTAACAAGATCAATTTAATAGCATTCGTATAATTTTGAACTTTGTACAGGAAATCGTTAGCATTTTATATACATTCTTCATGTGATTTTTTAAGCTTATGTGAAGTAGCATAATGTTTTACAAGTCCTCCGATTCCATCAACGGTGCCTTTACCATAAGGAACATTTTTTAGTTCATATAACTCGTAACAATTTTCGAATTGGCTAGCTGCTCCATCTGATATTATAGTGATTTTAATAATCGGGAAATCATTTTTCTTTGCAGGAATAATTTTTTTCAAAGCTAGCTGTACATGCGCAGCATCGTGCTTTTTGTCATCGCTTATAACTGCAAAACTTTTTGTTGTCTCTCCTTGGTAACATACCGCTGTAAAAATTGAAACTTGGTTGTTTACCCAATGATTATCTTGAACAGGATTATTATTTATAACAACCCAATTTTCAGCAAAATCAACGTGAACAATCAACTGATTTAAATCAGTTTTACAATTTTCTTTTTCTTTTCTTATAGCTTCACGTTGAATATTTTTTATGTATACATGACTGGTTACTCTAAATACCCAACTAGAAGAGCATGTAATAGAGTTTAAATGTAAATGGAGTGAATTTTGTAGACTATATCGAAACAGTTTTTTCTAGATAATTTTGCAACTTTTTTTCTCACTCCACAAGCAAAAACCGCATATGAAAAACTATTCATTTGATAGATGATTGTATCCTCTATCAGCAAAAAAAAAAAGATGGCATTTTTGAGAAAAATGCATCTGAATAAAAAGTGCATTTTTTAATAAAATGCATATATCTCGGTCATTTTTAAAGCGTTTAAGATTTTTTTTACATAGAATTAAAGAGGGTCCAACTTGCAACAAAAGAAAAAAATGTTCACTAAAATCCATTAAAAATCCATGAAATGGTAGCCCTCTGAAATTTTCCATGAGAAATTCTGTTTGAGCATTCCAGATTTTGAATGCACTTTAAAATGGGCATAATTAATGCAATTTTTATGATACAGCAAAACAAAAAAATACGTATCCCTTTATTTTCCGAGTAGAATAACATATATACTATTTGTATAATGATTGGCGACTAGGAGGTTCGACCTCTGGGTGATTTGAAATGGATTTAGCCGTAAATAAATTAACTTCAAAATTGGTTTTATCAAGTGTATTTACATGCATATAGTATACATCAGACTTATTTTATTTATGAATTTATAAATCTTTCAAAAATTTAATATAATTTATTGTACAACTGTGCTGCCTTCTTCACATTATTGTATTGGCACTTGACCCCAATTAAAACCACCTGGCCTATCTTCCGGTAGAGGAGTATATTCTACATCATCTGTTTGTGAATCAAAAATCGCCTTCCTAAAATTAGAAAGAAAAAAAAAAGCATTAATATATTATTTTTATTTTTTTATTTTTATTTATTTATTAAACCAGTTTTAATTAATTACAACAACGGAATACCTATATTAGTATAGGTTCCTGCAGTAATTCCTATAGAGGTAAATTATCATAATTCGCCTGTACATAGGTCTGGTTACAAGAGTCTTAAACACTAACTTAAAAATAACTTAAAACTAACAAACTTTGTATACCTCTGAGGTCATATAACAGTATTAAAGTGTTCAAATGTTAACATTTTATAAATTTTCTAAAATCATTCAAAAATTATACAATTAATCAATTAATCATACATTTTCCGTAATCCATTTTTTAAGTTTATTATTTAGAACTTGTTTTTTGTTAGATAACAATTTTAGATTATTTGGCAGTTCATTGAATATTCTTATCGCTACTGTATAGCTATTCTTCTTGCTAATATTTTTAGTAATTTTAGGTCCTGTAATACTTTTATTTCTAGTGTTTGTTTTCCTTTGTCTGTAAGTGTCGCTTAGATTTGCGTAGTGATGTTTTATTGCTTCAAAGAAAAAGGATTGTTGTAGGTTCAATGGATAGTTTTTAATAAAGTTGTTATAGATTGCAATAGATTCGCAGAATTTGGGACTGTCAACGATGTTTAGAGAACTGGTCGCCCACAATCTGTAGCAACTGAGGATAAGCAGATTGAAATTGCTGAAGCATTTATTGAAAATCCACATCTTAGTTTACGTAGAGCTGGGCATGAGCATGACGTTTCTCATGAAACTGTACGAAAAATTCTGAAAAGCATCAGTTTTTATCCTTATAAAGTCCATTTGGTACAGGAGCTTAATGACGATGATCCTGATCGCCGGATCGAGTTTTGCGAAGCGATGATGAACAGAATAGACGCAGATCCTCAATTTTTATACAATATAGTTTTTTCGGATGAGGCTACTTTCACTTTAAAGGGTGAAGTTAACAGACACAATTGTAGATATTGGTCAGACACAAATCCTGCATGGATGTTGGACAATCACACACAATATCCACACAAGTTGAATGTTTGGGCTGGCATCTTAAACAATACTCTTGTAGGCCCCTATTTTATCGAGGGTAATCTTACTGCCGCTTCATACGAACAGCTACTTAGGAATCAAATTATACCACGAATTAGAGAGATAGCAGTTGATGATTACGATGAAACGTGGTTTCAGCAGGATGGAGCAGCCCCTCATTTTGGTAGAGATGTTCGAGCATATTTGGATGCTCAGTTTCCTCATAGATGGATTGGAAGAAGGGGTGAAATCGAGTGGCCTGCTAGATCTCCGGATCTGACACCACTCGATTACTTTCTCTGGGGTTACCTTAAGAGTAAAGTCTATGCCACTAAACCGGACAATTTAGATGAACTGCGCAATCGAATTATGCAAGAGGCTGCTAGAATCGATAGAGGGATGATTCGTGATGCTGTAACTCATTTTTACAATCTCCTAGCTTTTTGTCAAGAAGTTGAAGGTTTTCAGTTTGAGCACCGCCGTTAAACTTTGAATCATTAAGTAAAACGCAAAAGACTTTAGCACACCAATCGTGAGAGGCAAGGGGACTTACGTTAATCAAGCACCCCAAAGGAAACAGAACTTACTACGTCCACGTCGTTGTTTCTGGGTAACGCTAAAAGTAAGAATAAGGGCGATAGTAAGGTTATTAATTTAAAAAGTGCTTGAACTTTCAAATAATGTGCAAAGCTGATCTCAAAGTCAAGGTGGTCGATGTTGTTGGTTTCAAAACTTTTTCAAACATTTAGTCTTTCGTAAATCCTCTAAAGTTTGAATACGACAATATTTTGACAGTTTATCCAAAATTGACCTTAATTTGACCTTCTAAAGATCACGTCAAATACTATTTTCGAAATGAAATTTCCCACTCTATCGATTGCCAGTGTAAAAAATGAAGATTTCCATTAAAAACAATAGGTGTCCTTGAAATTACCTTGAAGGTCACGTCCAAGGTCAAGTATAAGGTCACCATTGAGTTCCTCGTTGAAAGTTACACGAGGAATAGCTTTACCGCTTGCAAAAATATTCAGAGGTATCTAAGAAACTTGCTGGAGTGTAAATAACCTTGGAGTAACCCTCAAGTTTAAACACTAGCTCTGACTTAATTACGTATCTGAATGTAAAATTTCCCGCTCTATCGATTACCAGTCTTAAAAATGGGGGTTCCTATTTAAAAAAAAAAACAGTTGACCTTGAAATAACCTTCAAGGTCAAGTCCAAGGTCAAAGTGAATGTCACCATTAGATTCCTCGTTGAAAGTTACTTAAGAAATGACCTTGACCTTTATCAGAATTACTTTACCTCTGAAAATATTCAGCCGTCCCGGGACTTAATTGACACCCTGTATAGCACTTGTTATCCATTCTTTTCTTGGCTTCATGTTTTTGTTATTATTTTTATCATTTTGACCATCCCTTTCATTGATCACGTCAAACCAATTTATTTTTTCTACTAATTTTTTTAATTTTTTATAATTTATTTGATACTTAATACTACTGTTATCAATTGTTTTAAATTCTTCGTTTATTGTTATAAGAAGGGGAAAATGATCAGTAAAAGTATTTTCAATTTTATATGTTTTGTATTTTATAGTTTCGTGTTTTATAAAAATGTTTTATAAAAATTTTATCCGATGGTCTAGTTGGTCCTATGAAACCCGGTACAAACTTTGATTGTATTAATTGAATTTAAAATTTCAGTATCGTTAATGTCTATATTAACATCGCCTATCACTAAGTGATTTTTACATGATTTTTACATGATTTTTAGCATTTAAGAAATTTTTTAAATTTAGAATATATTCTGCTTTAGACATATCATGCGATCTATATACCATTGAAATTATAATATTTTTTGCATTTAGCTTTATCGTGGAATGAAGAACGCCAAGTCTACCTACTACAATTGTTTCCGTTATTTCCTTAATTGATTCGTGTATATATTAATACGACTCCATCCGATTTGTTAATTTTACTATAATTATAATAAATTTTATAGCCAAGTAGTCTGCAGGCCTGTGTACATTCTAGATTCCACGTTTCGGTGCATACAATTAGTGCAGGTTTTACTAATAGACTCTCAATAAGATATTCTAATTTATTTATGTTAGCATTCAGACTTCTTATATTAACGCTTAGGATTAAATTATCATTAATTTTAAGGTTATTATTAAGAGTCTGCGTATCACAGCAGTCAATTTCTTTGTTAATTAAGTAAGGTATTTCGATGTCCATACTACGCTCTTGAACTAGATGTACTGCCAAGTCTTGACCTTGTTGTTGATTCACTGCTTCGTGTGAGTCTTGATCTCTTAGTTGTTTCGTTGTTGTTGTTGTCGTTAATTACGTTTTTATTTTTACTTGCTTGTGTATCATGTTCCTCTTGGATACTTCTTTTGAAAAAATCTATTTTACCCATTTATCTGGGAAACTTTGGATTGATAGCATATTCAGTAGTATTAATATAGTTTTTGATTTTGGCTTTTAAGATTTCACAATTTTCACTATCGGTTACTATGTGTTCTGTTTTATATGTTTTACCAAAATTGTTATTGCTAAAATTGCAATTAGCACAGCAAAGTACTGTGCTGTGCTGTTTCTTGTAAGATGTGTTCCTGCGCATTTTAGGCATGTTGGGTCATTATTGCACTTATAGCTACTATGTCCTATGCGTCCACAGTTAAGGCATGGATTAACATTCACAACGTCATATACTTTACAATTTTGATATCCAACGTATATTCTGTCCTTGTTTTCTTTTATGTATTTATGAAGGTCACGATTAACGTCCATAATGACAAACTGTTTTCCAGTTTTGTTTTTATTGGATCGATGTAAAACAGTTCCTCTGTAGTCAAAATTTGAGAATTTTCTTGTGTTAATATCATTTTCAATTCCCTTGACATCTTGATTTTCGTAGTATTCTATTCCAACGATTTTAATACGAGGTTTCTTTAACTCTTCTTTGTCGACTCTGCACATATCAAGTTTAGTCTTCAAGTATTTTTCTGCTGATTTTGCGCATTTTTGGCTTTTGCATTTGACTATAATTTTGTCTTTATTTTTAAAATCAATTTTATTCACTTGTATTTTTTTCTCTTTTGTTAAATAATGTTGAACTTTGTCCTTGAGGTCTGTATTGTCGTCTTTGTATTTTCTTTTAATTATTATTTTTGGTACAATATTAGATTGCGGTGTGGGCATTGAGTGTATCGATTCAGCATACGTTTTAATGTTCTTTTTAGACACTTCTTTTTCTTTGGTCAACAATTCACTCAATAACAAATTTTTACTTTCTAATTCGGTATTTAATTTCCATAGTAGTGTATTTTCTTTTTTTATTGTTAGAATTTCATCATTTTCTTCGTCCTGTGTATCCATATCCTCATTCTCAGATTGTTTTTCATGTAGTAAACTATTATATTTTTGTTGCAGATTAGTATATTTCACTTCCTGTTTGTTATTTGATATTAATTTTTTAATTTCATTTTCTTTGCTTATTAAATTGTTTTTTAAGGCAAGTAACACTTCACGTAAATCTTCATTTGATGAACTGTTTGAGGTTATATTAACATCTGGATGTTTATTACAGACTACTAGTACGTTAGACACATATTTGCCTCCCTTTTTTTTATTAAAATCACTCTTATGGTATGCACTTTCACATAGAACACAAATAACTGTTGTATTAAACGAATTTGGGTGGCATTCGAAAGGAATATCAGGAGGGATTGCCTGCAGAGGCAATCTTACTCCCGCCATCTTGGCACAGTTATTTTTTAAATAATTAAATTATTATTTTACTTCGCATTTTTTATTAGCAAATGGAATTCAAATAAATTAAAACGCTAATATTTTTCATGTTTTTGAAATGAAGAATAAAATTTTGTCAATTTTAATTTATAAACCTTAAGCGCAATTAAGTTTAAGTGGTAAGTGTGTTTATAGTAGGCGAAAAGGAAGTGTTAGCCACTACGCGGCGCAGTGTGACCTTTCCTTCCTTGCCTCTCCAAGCGTTTTTCAGAATTCAAAACGATTTAATTAATCAATAACTTTTATAATAATTAATGTATGAAATTGGCACTACACAGTTGAGCTGCCTGATTATTTTATTAGCATGATACTTATACAGGGTGTCCAAAAAGTATGGAAACACCCAAATAACTTTTCAGGTGATTTATTTGTAAAAAATGTCAAGGTTATATTCGATGTAATTTTCGACAAGGAATTCAACGGCGACCTTAGATTTGACCTTGAAGATGACCTTGATGGTTTTTTTAAGGTCAGGTCAATTTTTTTTAATGGGAAGCGCCATTTTCGACATCAGCAATGGAAAGAGCGGAAAATTTTACATTCAAAACCATTGAGGTCAATAATTTTCCATTCATCTTAAAGGTCATTTGGAGGTTATTCAATTTTGAGGTCTCGCAAAAAAACTCGATTGAAGGAAATAGATCGAAGCTTACTTCAGCTGTTTTCTTCAATCACAAGTAGCGCTGACCTCAAACATAACCTTGTTTGTATCCTTTAAGGTCAATCCAAGGTCAAAATTTGTTTCTTAAGTCCCCCTCCTCTGATATCGGCAATTGAAAAAGGAGAAGTTTCCATAGCGTTACCCAGAAACAATTATTGATTATTACCATTTCAAGCTCTTCTATTGAATTCGTTCAAATAATTTTCCGCAGCAGTAGTGTACAATCTGAAAAAATATTTTACTGGATTTTTGAATTTTCATATTCTGATCAGTTTGCGTCTCTTACAAAGAAAAGTGCAATGGCCAAACTCACTGATAGAGAAAGAAGAACGCTTCTCATGATGAGAGGTTGGGGTCCGGTGCAGCGATCTTATAGGGCTGTAAGGGATCTTTTCAATGCTACATATAGGCCTAATAGGACTCTAATTTAATTTGCAACAGTTCAAAAACTGTTAAAAGGTTTGAAAATACCGGCACTATTAGTGACCTGCCTAGATCAGGTAGACCAAAGTCAGCAAGTAATGAAGAGAAGTCATTAGATGTTTTGTTAACATTCACTGAAGATGCATACACATCCACTCGTAGAGCTGCTCAAGAGCACGAAGTTAGTATATCATCTGTTCATAACATACTACATGAAGCGACTTTCCATCCCTACAAAGTAACACTGATACACAAACTGAACGAAGATGATTTCGACCGTCGCGTTGAATTTTGTGATGATATGATGGCTCGCATTGTTCAAAATCCTAACTTTCTATTTAACATAGTATTTTCAGATGAAGCTACATTTCAACTTGACGCAAGTTTGAATTGGCATAATTGTAGATATTGGGCAGCTGATAATCCTTATTGGGCACGAGAAGCTAAATCACAATATCCACAAAAATTAAATGTCTGGGTTGGAATACTCAACAATAGAATTATAGGACCATTTTTTATTGATGGTAACTTAAATGCTCAAAAGTACGAAGTTGTGCTTCGAGATCAAATAGTTCCTGCAATAATGGAAATAACCGGAGAAAACTTCAATGGCACATGGTATCAACAGGATGGCGCAGCAGCTCATTATGCACGAACTGTTCGCGCTTACTTAGATGCGGTATTTGTTAATCGATGGATAGGACGAAGAGGCATTATTGAATGGCCAGCTAGATCACCCGATTTGACGCCTCTTGATTACTTCTATTGGGGGTATTTGAAAGATCGAGTGTACAAAACAAAACCCCAAAATTTGGATGAAATACGGCAAAGGATCATTGATGAATAAGCTCTCATCCCCGCTGAAATCATCAGAAATGCTGTTGGTGCTTTTTACCATCGATTAGGACAGTGTCAAGAAGTAAATGGGGAGCAGTTCGAGCATCTACGACAATCATAGTTGGAAATATTTATCCAATCACGTGAGAGGCAAGGGGACTCACGATAATAAAGCACTCCAAACGAAACAGAAATTACTACGTCCACGCCGTTGTTCCTGGGTAACGCTAAAAGTAAAATCAAATGACCTTTAAGATCAATGGAAAATTATTGATCTCAATGGTTTTCAAAATATTAGGCAATTACTAATATTTTGCACGAAAATGGACAAGTAGTGTCTACAATAACCTTTTATGTAATTTTTATTAGAAAAGTAATCCGATACATCTAAAGGTAGTGCAGGTAATGAAGTGCAGGTAATGAAGTGTATTTTAAACCTGGTTCGGTGACATATAAGTTACTTTATTGAGAGAAAAGCTATGGCAAGTGGACAAATCAATGAAAATTTTAATTGTTTCTGATGGAACAATACTAGGGTAAGGAACACTGTTTGGGTCGTAATTATGAATAAATAGCTTAAATTGTGGCAGTAGTTAAAGTGTAAAAAGTTCCAGCAATCAAAAGTGATGAATACAATTGTTATACCTATTATACTGGAAAGTGTATTTTTTTCAATTTAACCCAGGCTGGCCCCCTTAAGGATTGACACAAGATTCAATTCCGACTGATTGAAAACTTGTACGGCTGCATTGTACGTAATTTCATTTTTTGGCCGTTACGCGTTATTGTCAACATTGATCACATATTCTGTTAGATGCTTGAATTTGATAGCGATTCCCTCAGATTTTGTCATGGTGAAAATCCATGAATTTGGTGATACTAACCTAGCCCAGTAAGACTTTTATAGTCTAGCAACATTAACTTTGCAATTCTGGATGTCGTGTATGGTATTAAAAATGCACCATTTAATCTCGCAAGATAAATAGTTTCCGACGCCATATAATGTCTCATTATTTTGGCAAATAAGGGTATCATTTAATTTTTTACATTGTCCAACAAATTCTCGGTTCAACATTACAAACATGTCCTTATCTCTGCTTATTGCGAAAAACTCTGACTTTAGTCCAATGTATACAAAAACGATTGTCTCGTTAAGGGTGTCCTGTCGTGTCGGTAAGGCATTTCCCCTAAATAGTTCACAGTCCGGATGGTCTTGAAGGGGGTGTTGTGTGAAGATTTTTGTGTCTCTAGTGTGACGTACAGTTAGTGCTTGGGTACTAACTGGGGAACAAGGGAACCAAAGTATACACTAAAGGACTCCATCTCTGTTTAAATAACAGATTATACACTTTATTTCTATACTAACAATAACTCGGATAAATACACAAGGGAAGCGCAGTTTTCGGTAGATGCTTAAGGTAAGCGGGTCGCGAGCGAACTGACGCTTCAAAGCTGGTGCGTCGGGGGAAAGATCCGCATCTAAAAAGAGCTCCTCCTGCGTGAGTCTATGGAACTATGGTCGCCACATACCTCCCCCTCTTTTAAAAAGAGCGCTGGCGCGAATACTTAAAACTACAAGTTGTAGGAATAGTTATCGCAGATAACACCTAAAACTTCTTACAGAAAAAATTTTTGGTGGGGAGTAGAGGAGTCTGGCGTCGAGGAATGGGGTTGTCATGGGACGGAACAGTCGAGGAACGGGCTGGAGAGTCAAGGGACGGGAACGGCGTGTCGGTGGACAGGAGGTTGGAAGAGGACGTTTATTTACAAAAAAATACTTAATTACTACTAAAATGTATAGGTGTGGGCAGGTGGTACGCATGGTCTGCTGGTAAGCCAGGCTGCGTAGTTGCGGGTTGAGGTGACGCTTCAGGCGCTCGACCGAAACATTTACAAGCCGGCCTCGGATGTCCAGGGTATACTCGGTCGCTTGGGCGGCATATGGCTGTACTAGTGAGCCAGATTTGCCATCTTGCCTCAGCATGACGTGGGTCGATGCGGACAGGTACTCAAATACGAAGGTCTTCCTTCTGTCGTGGTTGGAGGCTGGAGACTGTTTCAGCTTGGCGATATAGGACCTGAAGGGTTTAAAAAACGCCTTGTGGTCGGTAGGTGATTTTTCCGGGGTGAAAAACTTGCCTGGGATGCGGAGAGGCGTGCCGTAGAGGTATTCTGCGGCAGACCCCTGGATGTCCTCCTTGTAGGATGTACGGAGGCCGAGGAGGACGGATGGGAGGCATCTCACCAATTGACCGACTCGTACCATCGTATCGCCGCCTTGAGAGAGCGATGCCAATGCTCGATTATACCGTTGGAGGCTGGATAATACGCCGAGGTTCACCTTGCTGCCGATGAGCTCTGCCGAGGCGGCGAACATGGAGTGTTCGAACTGGGTACCCTGATCGGAGGTGATGGACTTCGATAAACCGACTAAGGGGCCAACTATGTCGATGTGTATATGATCGAACCGTTCATCGGGGAGGTCGAAGGTAGCCGACTGGAGTTCGACGTGCCTGGAGGTGTTGGAACGCTGTCAAGGACCGCATTCAGGCGCGTGGTTGCTCTGCCGCCGGGGTGGGAGAGGTGGTGGAACTTCTCGAAGACCTTCTTCCTTAGCTGCCGGGGGACTTACGAGCGTAGAAAGGTCGCACCAGATACCGTGATGGTCCGGCCCATACGAAAGCTTCTGGAGCTTAAGCGAAGTTGACCCTTTGCTGATGAGGTCAGCGAGCTCTGGGTCCTGGGTTTGAGCAGCTGACAGGGCATCGAGATTAAGGGCGTTGGGCAAGCAGATTGCCTCGATGGGGGAGAGTGTGTCTGCCACGTGATTGTCAACACCTGAAACTTGTGAAATGTCTGTAGAAAATTCATTGATATAGCTAAGCTGGCGAATATGTCTAGGGGACATCTTCTCCTTCTTCTGGCTAAAAGCGTATATCAGTGGTTTGTGGTCCGTCTGGATGGCCAGGGGACGACCTTCCACTAGATGTTCGAGGTGCTTCAAGGCGAAGTAGAGTGGAGGCGAAGTAGAGGTACCCTCTGTCGTAGGTGCTGTAGTTTAACTGAGCTCCGTCAAACTTGTGTGAAAAGAAACCCAGCGGTTTCCAAGTCCTATCCGCGCGTTGTTCCAATGCGCCTCCCATTCACGTATTAGATGCGTCGGTAGTAAGACGCAGCTGGGCGTCTTGCCGAGGGTGGGCCAAGAGGGTGGCCGAGGCGAGAGATTCCTTGCACCGGCTGAAGTCGGCCTCAACTTGCGGGGTCCAAGGAACAGGAGACTGGTCATTTCTTGCGCGCAGCATGGGCGTGCGAGACGGCGGCTACGTGTGGACGTTCGGTCGACTGGATTTTGAGTATCCGGTCCTGTCCGCCAGTTGCGCCCGCTCGTTGATGCTGGTCGACTTGGCCGGTCCCAGAATGATCCTTACGTTCGCCGGGAGACTTTGCGTCTAGAGCGTGACGACGTATTCGGGAACGACGGTGCCATGGGCGATGTTACACGTCTCCATCAGTAACTCCGAGGGACGTCGGTTGCCCAGCTGCTTGTCTTGGAGATGACGCTGCCGGGGGAGAGAGAGACGCACTACCCGACGTGGCAAGCAGGGGCTGTTGCGAGCTCGCTAGGGTAAACGCGTGGGGAGACAGAGAGGCTAGCATCGGGAGAGAGGGAGCAAGCGTCGCTCCTAGACCAGAGGACGCTGAGGTGGAAGAGGGATCGGAACATAGCTGGCGGGAAAGGGCAAGCGACGCGCAAGGAGCGGGGGACGCTAACTTTGCAAGGAGAGCGGGCTGCTCTAGGTGGGGAGGGAGAAGCGACGTTTGGGTAGCGGAGGACGCTGGCGTCTGTTGGAAAGCGAGATACTGGAAGAGGGGAGGGAAAAGCGATGCTTGGAGCGCGAGTGACGCTAAAGTCGGAGGGGAAGCGGGATACAGCTGAGAGGATGCGGGAAAGGGGGGAGGGAGGATGCGTAAACAGAGTAAGACTCCGGAGTCGACGAATACACTGTACGCGTCGCGGGGAATGATTCTGCTGCAGAAAGCGTACTAGGGGTAGGCGGTGTTATTTGAGGAGATAATGCGACTGTCGTGGAGGACGCCGAACAATGATTTACTCCAAGGGGAGTAGAAGAAGCGCAACTTACTGCGTCGCTCAAGGGGATGAGCGTGCTCTCCGTTGCCTGGGCAGAAGACGCTGCAGGAGAAAACTCCTGGGTCTTCTTCTTCGTCCTGCTGGGCCCTCCTAAGGCCGGATCGGGTGATTTTGACGTTTAAGGGACGCTGCATCATGATGCACTAAATTTTAAAATTTCGCGGGGTCACCAATATGGAGATTTTCGTGTCTCTAGTGTGACGTATAGTTAGTACTTGGGGACTAACTGGGGAACGAGGGAACCAAGGTACACATTAAAGGACTCTAACTCTTTTTAAATAACAGATTATTCACTTTATTTCTATACTAACAATGACTCGGATAAATACACAAGGGAAGCGCCGTTTTCGGTAGATGCTTAAGATAGGCGGGTCGCGAGCGAACTGACGCTTGAAAGCTGGCGCATCGGAGGAGAGAGCCGCCTTTAAAGAGAGCGCCTCTGGCGAGAGTCTATGGGACTATGGTTGCCACAATTGTTATGTGATATGTAAGGTGTGACATGGCTGTCACTTAGAGTGCGTGAGTTCGAGAGACAAGGGAGCGGAATACGATTATCGCGCGTGAGCGCGAGAGAGAAGAAGATTTGAGAGAGGAGAGGGGGAGTCGGCGGCTGACGCGGTTGAGCTTGCTTACCGCTCTCTCTGCCGAAGCGGCGACCCTGATTGGTCCCCATCCGTCACGTGGTGAATCGGAGAAGAGTCAGCCCGCGCTCCGGGCGCATCAGTTTAGTTCAGTACACCGTCCCGAGAGGTCAAGTGGAAAAGCGAGAGCACTTTAGAGATAGAAAACTGAGGGAAGAAGCAAGAAAATCCTCCGTCAAACTCCTGAGTAGCATCGCAGCCGAGGTAGCGTCAAGGAACCATCGTCATAGCCTACGAGCACCGTATTTTCGGTTTCTTTCGAGATGCAGCGAGCTTCGGATCAGACTCAGACATCATCCGCGAGTGGTGGAGAGTGCGATAGCACCAAGGAGAGGAAGAGAGCAGAGAGCGAAAGAGAGAGACAGAGATAATTAATTAATAGGAGAGTGCGGCTCGAGTTTGCTCGTTGGCGATAGCGAGGAGGGGAGACAGCGTAGACGGCGTGGAATCGCGGCCGCGCCTTCGGTTAAAGATCGCGAGTCGAGGACGCGATGTTGAGACCCATCTCCACCGCGTCGCTCCTGTGGTGTCGTGGTATTGTGCTAAGGTGAGTATTACTTCATAAAAAGTGGGGTTTCTCTTCTTTAGGAGTAACTCAAAAATTGAGGTTTGATTTTCGTAATCAATAATGACTTGAAAAATAGTTATATCTAACAAAATCGTAAAAAATTGAATTTTTTCGCTTTTTTTCAATTAAATCCATCTTTTTTGTTAAAGATTCAATAAAAACCAAAATTTTTATTCTTTTCTACATAGATAAATTGTTTTTTGGTATCTTTGAAATGATTTTTGATGATTTTGAAAGTTCTGGCCTTCCTTCAAATGGGAAAATCGTGAGAAAAGTGCGAAAAATAAGGATTTCTTTAGCTTTTCACTATAGCACGTATATTTTCTAGCAAAAACTAAAGAAATATAAATTTCTCAGAGGGCTAGAGAGAGGGTTAGTGCTGTGTCCTCCTCTCACCCAACGAGGACGCAATCTACCAGACCTTTAGGTTTCATCGTTGGATTCCTCTCCCGCAGGAGAGCAAGAGAGAAGACCCCGGTTGTCACGGTGACGAGACACTTACACGACAGCGCACCGGTGACATACTCATCGCTTCCGTCCTGTGAATCACGTATGATCCTTCTTATGTATTCCTTTAAATAGGAGGTGTAATGTCTTGCTAAATCACAGAATTGTAAATGAAGCCATGATTTGTCTTCATTGTTTGGTTCTTGTCTGCTTTGTAATGGATATATGTATATTGCTTGGTCTGTTTTTTTTAGGGTAATGCCTACAGACATTGTTGGAAAAGTGCTGTGAAAATACAAATATGCAGTCCGGGTCACCCCACGAGTTTGTTGATGTCAAAATCTGCTGAGTTTCTTGCAGGTCTCCGCATTGGTATATCGCTGGTGACTAAATCTTCTTTAAAGTCCTGTACATCGCCCTTTTTTGTAGAGTTTTTATTAGTAAATGGAAGAGGAAATTTCCTAAGTATGTCTGAGGAATATTCGGTTCATGTCCTAAGGTCACTACTGGCTCGGCGTACTGATCGCATTCCAAGTGGACTGCGAATCGCGTTGACAAGGTTGCATTGCTTTGCTCCGAGGCTTCCCAAGGACCAATCCCTGTATTCCGATGGTAGAATTGATTTCCATTGTCTGCGGTGTCTGTGTCCTTGCTTGGTACATCATTAATTATGATGTGCATTTCTCGCCTATTCTCCCCTTGTCTTTCGATGTTAGCCGACAAACTGGCCCTCTATACTTGGGACAGGAATAAGATGGAAAGATTTTGGTCTGTGCTTTTTAAATTGTGTGTCAGCGTTGGCGCGTGCGAAAATAACGATGTTGGTGTCGATGGTGAATTGGGTATTTCCCAACGGTGATGCCGTATTTGCAGTTTTCAAAGGAGTCGAGTGATAACACTCGGCATATTCCTTCACGTCCGATTTATCGGGCGTAGTGCCGTCATTTGTTGTGGACGGCTGATAGAGCGTTTCGTCGTTTGTTTGCGGTTCGATGGCAGTGTTTGTGTTTTGTTCTGGAAATTCCTTTGTTCCATGTTTCTCTTTCTTCCGTGGACCCCCGTTAGTCCTGGTGGGAGGGCGTTTATCTTCCAGAATTATTGGTTAATGGTTCCGTGACCTGGTATTTACTCGACTCTCTTTATGAATTACTAAAGTTGGAGACGAATCTTCGTTTCCCGTATTGTCGCTTGCTTCGTGTTTTTCCGCTAATTCATACAAATCTGTTCTGGATTTTCTTCTTCTGATTGCAACAGAGGGTTCCGAAATAGGGCATCCGCATTTACATTGTGATATTTGAAAATTCAGGATTTTTAATTATGCGTTCCATCATGTCTTCACAAAATTCAACACGACGATCAATATCATCTTCATTCAACTTATGAACCAGATTAACTTTAAATGGATGAAATTTGGCTCTTTTTAATATGTTATGTACTGGCGATTTGCTAACGTCATATCCTTGACTAACCCTAGAATTATGTGGATCCTCAATGATTCGACGCCTCCTACGAAGAAAATCTTTTTTCAGTTTTGCGGCGACGAAAATCCCTTCCAAAATTTGCGCCGAATATAATCCCCTCGCTGATTTTTCCGACGAAAAAGGTCTCCTTCTATAGTATTGCCGCGAAAAAAATCTCCTTGCCGATTTTTCAGACGAAAAAGATCTCCTTCTATACTATTGCGACGAAAATAATCCGCTCGCTGAATTTTACGACGAAAAATATCTCCTACAATCTTATAAAAAAATTTTCTACCAATACTATCCCATACTTTTTAATCGAGGGTGCATTTATTTAAACAAATTATTTTATTTTACGTTTTGTGTTATCCTTTTGTTTATACTATTTAATGTTAAACGTAATTATTAAAATATCTAAAATGCAATTACAGTAAAACGTATTCTAGTTTTCTACAACCGTTGGTTTATTCATGGCTTATTTTTGGCTTATTCGTTAACTAAAACCATTAGCCAATTATTAGTGTACCAGCGATTTTACTTCGTTTATTTTATTTAAATAAAGCGCAAAAACGCCAGAAACGACAGTATTTGCTGCAAAATCGTTCAAGAAGATTTTCTTCGCCGCATAAGTACTAGAAAGGATAGTTTTCGCCGCAAAAGTTCTAAAAAGGATAATTTTCGTCGGGAAATCAGCTGAGGGGATTTTCTTCGTACGGGGCGTCAGATTGGTATCATAACGAATTAAAAGTCGTGACTTGAGTGTCAAACATCAGTTCACTCGACGCATTGAGCCGAGCTCCTAAGCTGGGATGCTACTTCGTGAATTGAGCGAAAGTAGTTGGACTCGCCGCTCTGGTAATATATGTATGAAAAACTAGAGAATTTGCTGTAGAGAAACGAATACGAAATCGCGCCGAATGCAATTTGCGAATAATATTAATAAATTTGCGTTAGTATTTGTTGCAGGGTAAAGCCCAGAGAGCTGCAAAAATTTTAAATCAAGATTTTATTGTTTTTTTCTTTATTATTTTTTGTTAATAAATAAGTTAAATATATGTATTATATCTTATGTATTATGAATGATATCTATTTATTTGAGTAGTAAATTATAAAACGTTTATGATAAACAGGAAGGTGATCAAATTGCGTATTGAGCAACTCAACTCGGGGGGCTGAGCGTTTTGAGCTCAAACATTTAATTATCATTTGCGCACTAAGCCAACGAGTGGTTTAAAAAGGAGCGTACTGAGCTTGTTCGCGGCTAGGAGGTTTAGGTGTATTGAGCCTACACCTCAATGTACAATTCCATTACCACAGCAGTCCACGAACCGAATTGTTACAACCGTATACCTGTGCGTTTACGAATAAGGGTAAAGGATTTGTTGGTGTTAAATTATATACATTTATTATTGCACAAAATGGATATCGAAACTAGATTGTTATGCAACCCATATACAATGTGCACGAGTGAAGCCGGAGCGCGCGACTCACGTACACGCACATGTGAGTATCCCCATGTAAGCGCCTTGCGCGAAACGCGCTGATGCGGCCACTCACCCGCTGGACTCTGAAGGAGTCGCATCGCATAGCGAGTCCTTGGGGCGTTTTGTAAGCTATTTGTAGTCATGTATCTACTAAATATATAACTTTTCTTTCTTAACCACTACCCCAAGTATTTCTGCTTCCACCAGTTTTCCCAACATGGTAGCAGAGCGTGGTTCCTCGAGGTAACTAGGTGGATAAGGATACTTGGGTAGTTTAAGTGCCGTGATAAGGACTGAAGTGAAAAGTCGAGAGCACATAGGAACGCTCGAGATAAAGGAAGAAGAGAAGACGGCAGTGATAAAGCAACAGATAAAGTTTGAACACGAAGGAACGTTCAAGACTAATCAAGAAGACAAAATAGCCGGAAAAAGTGAAATTACAATTCCAGTATTTGATGGACAAGACTACAACATGTGGAAGAAGAGAGTTTCCATGTATCTAAAATTTAAAAAATGTGCTGAACTAATACAAAGATCAAAAATTGCAACAGATAAAGAGGATTGGGATGAAAGCAGTGAACTACGTTTACAGTGCTATATCGAACAAGCAGTTGGAATTTGTATGCGAGGAGGAAACAGCGTACAAAATAGTGAAGAAACTAGATAGTATATATTTGAGAGAATCTACAGCTTTACAAATTGTGTATAGAAATAAACTGGAGAAAATGAGTCTTGATAAGTATAGAGACTCAGCATTATTCTTTAGTGAATTTGAGAAGCTGATAAATGAGTTGAAAAGTGCAGGTGCGACGTTAAAAGAAAAAGAAAAATTAAATTACATGCTAAACACGTTGCCAGAATTATACAGTTATATAGGTGATTTGATAGACACTTTAAAAGAAGATCAAACAACTGACTATGTAAAGAATAAAATAAAGCTAGCTGAACTGTAATATCAGAAGGACTATAAAGAGATAACGACCAATGCATTTACGGTGAACAAGGATGGATGCTACAAATGCGGAAAGAAAGGACATTTCGCACGAGAGTGTCAAAATGGCGACCAAGCGGGACGCAACGGCGGATCGTGGCGTGGTTTAACACGTGGCAGAGGACGCGGTGGATCCAGAAGAGGCAGCTACGACAGAGGGCAAGGCAGAGGACAGCGAAATCAACAAGAAGCGGGTACGAGCGAGCAAAACAGCGGCGGACCGAGTGCTTGGGTAGCGATGGTGTACGCGGCACAAAGTAGCGAAAACAGGTTAGATAATGGTGAAATTAAATGGTTACTTGATAGTGGTTGCTCGGATCACATTATTAATGATGATAGGTATTTTAAAAAATTTGTTGATTTAATAGAACCTATACATATTTATTTAGGGGATAATAGATCTGTAAAAGCAACAAAAATTGGAAATGTTGTTAGTTACTTTAATGCGTTTGGGAAAATGAATGAAGTAAACATTAGTAATGTTCTTTACGCGAAAGAAAATGAATGCAAACTTAATAAGTTATGCAAAATTAATGAAAAAGAATAGTATTATTTCAAAAGAAAATTTAACAAAAATTATTGATGAGAAAAATTACATTATAGCAGTAGCAGTTGAAAAGAAAGGAATTTTACATTTGTCGAGTAAATTGAATAAGAAAGAAAATTTTGTAAACCGTGCCGAACGGAAAAATAACATGAGTCAAAAGGAGAGATGGCACAGAATGTTAGGTCACGTTAACTTTAGTTATCTGAACACATTAAGTAAACAGCAATTGTTAACGGGCATTCCAAATGAACTTGAGACGGAATATATGAAGCGTAGAACTTGTATAGACAACAAAATGTGTTATAAATCCTTCGAGAATAATAGAATTAAAGCTGACCGACGCTTTGGCTGAGTGGTGGAGATGCACCTCGGGCGTTCGGGAAAGTTCAGCAACTTTCGGCGTGGACACTACTTGGATGGGTAACCGCGCTGGAAGTTGCGATGCTTCCTCGATCTCTTAGGTGTTTTTCTCCACACTCAACAAAGTGAGCGCGAGGTATGAGAATGACAAATTCGGTGCTCAGGCCTACGAAATGTGACTTGGGCATCTAATTTGAGCATTCTCAATATACCGACCCACTCCGGAACGGGTTTTCCTCATTCGCATTTACCCTGGTTATAGGTTTGGTCACAGGTTTTCCCCGTTCCGCAGGCATAACCCTGGGCGAATGCGGAGTGGGATTATGGACGTAGGGCGAGAGATCTGCCGGCAGAGAAGGTCGAGGGAAAAACGCTGGGCTACAGGGTGGGTGGGGTCAGAGCAGTGTCCTCCCCCCGCTCGGTAGTAGGCAATAACAAGGGTCGGCAGGTAGTACCAGGTCCCAAGGGCTGTACGAGATTCTCAAATAAAAAAAAATAGTACTAAAGCTAGAGAAATTTTAGAAATTATTCATACAGATGTGTGCGGCCCATTTAAAACTACGGGTTTTAACGGAGAAAATTATGTTGTTTCTTTCATTGATGATTTCAGTAAGATAGCGCAAATTCATTGCATAAAAACGAAAAATGACGTTTTTGACTGTTTGGTTAAATTTATTAATGAATGTGAAAATTTAACAGGTAAAAGAGTAAAAAAAAAATAAGATGTGATAATGGAAAGGAATATTTAAGGATGTTCAATGCTGTTATGTGGGGAGGTGAAGGGGCAGAGGGGTACCATATGCTTTAACACAGGAGGGAGCAATTGTTCTCAACTTTAAGTAAACAAATTTGTCTTATTCAAAAATGTTGAACATGACATTTTAATATGAAATAAATTAATTTAATTACGTTAAAATCTTTTTCCTAAAAAGTTAAATGATTCTAAAAATCCCTTTTAATTGTCCTTAATTTATTTTAAAAGAGCGATACGTTGAGAGAGATCTGGCAACAGCGATTGTACTCTTCGATTGGTAGGCTTGGTTCCGTATGTATATTACGTATACATATTCAGCTGATGAATGTTTTGATTTGTGCTCAAGACTCTAACCTTTAAAACAGTGGTAAATAAGTATACAAGTCAAAATGTCAACATATATGTGGAACGGACGTTTTATAATAAAAGGGTATACGAAGCAAGGTTGCGTCAATCAGAAAATGCCAAAAAACGAATCAAAAAAATAAAAGAAGAAAAAGAACGATTAGAAGCAGAACCACAACGACTGGAAGAAAGCAAGCCCACTTGTATTGTGGAAGGCAGCAGAATTATTGACATGAAACACATGGCTGATCAAATGTATTGCTGTGTTTGTTCTGAGCCTTTGTTACTGCAAAGTATTGAAAAAGAGACTATTAGGGGCCTTGCTTCAATCTTTTATGTGCGGTGCAACAAGTGCCTATTAATGAATACTGTTAAGTCTGGGAAACAATACATTAACCCATCAACTGGACATAAAGTTTTTGCTGTAAACACGAAAACAGTTTTAGGTAAAGTATTTTTTAAAATCTTTGTAAGCTCTTTTTTATGTATAAATTACATCACTTTAAATTGAAAATTCTATTTTAGGAGCGATTCATACTGGCTTTGGCCAAACTCATGTCAATGAGCTTTGCAAGGTAGTTGATCTTCCAATGTTCATTCTCAGCTTTTCAAAAAACACGAAAGGATTATTGGACCTGTTATTGAATACGTGGCTAAAGAGAGTTGTTCTGAAGCAACAGCTATGGAGCGTGCTATGACCTTAGACATTGTGGAAGAGTTAAAAAAACTATTGTAAGTTTTGTGTCTTCTGTAACGTCTTAATGATTTTCGACTCACTGTGCTAAAATGATTGTCTACGCTTATTTAGTAAAATCAAATTCAATATCAATTATGTACAAACAAATTATAATCAATTTATATACTTTTTGCTCATTTCGTAACAGATTTTTTCTACGACTTAAGTTTAAGTTCTATTTTTAAGATTTTATTTAAAATTATATATATATACATTATAAACGAACCTCACCGAACTTATATACACTCAAATTATAATCAATCTATATACTTTTGATTTCTAGTATGTATTTTAAAATAATTCTTTTTTAATAGATATTTTTCTGTGACTAAGCTCAAGTTTCTATTTAAGTTTACTTATAATTATATATACATAAACCTCTATAAATTTATATATCTAATTTCTTGTATTAATTTAAATCTAATGAATTATTGATTCTAAAGAATTAATTGAATTGTTTTAATGAAATTAAAAATATACATCATTGTGTTTATAAAATAATACAAATAAAATTATGACAAAAAGTGTTAAGGTTGTAAATACATTTATTTGAAATTTTCCTTTTCCTCTACATTTAAAATTTAGTGGCACTCATATTCTTTTATTCAACTTATTATTATTTTCTCTAATAGGCCTTCTGATATTAGAGATGGGTACTTGATTGTGAACTCTGATGCTTCAGACTCGGAGCATATACCCACTGTTAGAATATTTGCTTCCTACGACATGGGTTGGAGTCAGCGAGGCAAGTGGTTACAACTATGATAGTTTTGAATGGTTATTGTGCTCTTATAGGAATGAAATCTGGTAGAGTTTTGGATTATTGCACAAGAAACAGAAAATGCAAAATGTGTGATTCTGAATTACATACTGGCTTACATAAAGAGCATGACTGCCGTTTAAATTTTACTGGAAGTACCAGAGCTATGGAGGCTGATGGAGCAATTGAACTAGTCAATAAAAGTAAAATATTAAAACAAGCTAATACAAGTAGGTGTATTTATAGGAGACAATGATAGCTCTTCAATATCAGCAATCCAAGAACTAGTCAATACACCATTATAAAACAGTCTGATATGAACCATAGCACTAAGGGCGTTGGAAACTATCTCCATGATATTCATAAGGACGTTAAAAAAGATCCTGAGAAAGAATTGTCTAACGACATAATAAAACACATTCAAAGATGCTTTACTTTTGCCATTCATCAAAATAAAGGCAAAGTTTTAGAGATTCAGAGTGCTCTTAAAAATATTCCAGAGCACTTATTTAACAAGCACAGTAATTGTGGTGAGTGATGCAAAATTGAAAATAATGAAAATTTACCTGGTACTTACCTAAATAATAATATTTTATATCAAGTGCTGACAGATTTATTCTTGCAGCTGGCAAATAATGCCCATAAATTCACCACTGCTGCCAGTAGTCAGCCTAACGAGAGCCTGAGCCATTCAATGTGTTCTAAAGCTCCAAAAGGGATCTCTTACAGCACTTCAGAGTCTGCTGATTTTAGGTTCAGTGCTACTGTAGCACAAAAGATTGATGGAAAGAATTATCTTGCCAGCTGCATGAATATATTAGATATGGATCCTAATGGAAAGAAATGTCAAAAACACGTTGATATTTCTAATAAACTTAGATTAAAAATTAAGGAGAAAACTAATCAGCCTGAATATAAAAAGCATCGTTTAGAATTGAAGACTCGTAGAGCCCAGTTACGGCATAGAAAAGAGAGATCAGAGTCAAACACGTATGAAAGCAATATGACACTGTTCGACAATTCAGCACAAAATCACATAGAAATTAGAAACACAGATATTCCACATAAATATGAAGACCATAACTTGGCAATTGTTACATTTGATGTAGAAACAAGCAGTCTGAAATCTAACTGCGATATTCTTCAGAGTGCAATGAAATCTGGTAAATATTTTTTAAATATATTTATTACGCCAACTCAGACTGTTCAACCTTCAGCATCCAGTATTAATGGAGTTC
>JACCID010000565.1:0-32518 GCA_018906775.1 Sycophila sp. Sp_5 | reverse complement strand
GTCATCATCTCCGAGTCCTTGTCGATAAATCTAGTGTACCACCCCAGCATACCCAAGAAACGCCTAAGCTGTTTGATGTTGGTCGGGGCCGGGTAATTCAGGACTGGGGCTATATTTTCGGTGTCTGGCCGCAATCCCTCATGGTCCAGTAGGTACCCTAGATATCTGACCTGAGACAGCATAATTCGCACTTGTCCCGGGTTGATGTTTAGTCCCGCGTCCTTCAATCTCTTCAAGGTACGTATTCAACCCAGTGGAGGTGTTCTTCATAGGTCTCCATCACTATGATGATGTCGTCTAAATTAACGAACACGTTATGGTTCTACCTCTGGGCCGAATAGCGAATCTATGAGTCTTGAAAGGTCATCGGTGCGTTGGTCAGTCCAATGGCATACGCTTGAATATTGCCACAAACCCGGGAACCTTGTACGGGCGAAGTGCGGTATACTGCCTTACTCGCACTCGTCTAGGGAGGAACTTGGTAATACGCTTCTTGAGATCAATCTTCGTGATGTACTTGGCCCCTTTCTCATATGATCGAAGATGGCGTCTACTCCTCTGATTTGTGATACGCGTCCTTACGCGTGGACCTTGTTCAGGTCCGGAATAATCTATACAAGAAGCGGTAGGATCCGTCAGACTTTTTAATTAGGGACCCGGGGCAACTACCTCCATTCGCTGATTGATCTCTTCGGATTTACTCCTAAGTGCCTCTAACTTCTCTTCTTCACCTCGTCCTGAAGCTAACCTTCAGCCATCTAGGGTGTACATGGGTCTTCTCACTCGGCTGCTAATAGGTCTGCTGAGCTCGTTGGACGTTCAATATTGATGAGTAATGAGGTTGAGTGTGGGTTTCTGGATACTCCGTCGGTTTTTCGTCTACATACTTCGCCTTACTAATTCATCTATCTTATCGGTCTGTCGCTCTTCCTTCCGTCACTTTCCGATATCCCTGCACACTCGGCGGCTATTTCGGTGTCCTCGATCTCTCCATGATGGAACTGGTGCCAGGGGCCGTCTTTCGCCCGCCAGAGTCCGTTGGCATGTTGGAATCTGTATGTCCCAGGCATTACAGAAGTCTATGCCTAGGATCATATCATGATCTACTGCTTCTAAGGCTCGGCAGTCTAATGGTCCTGTTTCTCCATCTATGTCGATCTGAAATCGCAAGTTTCCTAACGGCTTGGACACTCCACCTAGCACACCTTTAAATCGTCGTTCGACATTCTTCTAGTCTCCCCTTATACCTCTCGGCCAGCCGTGGTCCCACTATCGAAACTGCTGCTCCGGTGTCTAGAAGTGCCTTGTACTTCTGGCCTCCTAAGGTGAGATACAGAAAGTTCCTGTTGTCCTGGTACATGGCTGCCATTGGTATGTCTGGGGCTAACTCGAAGATTCGCACATTGCCTTCCGGGGAGCTTTGCTCCACGTCTCCCCCTCCCTGAACTGAAAATGGTCGGCGAATGTAATTCGCTGTCTTTTTTCCACGCTTACTCCGCGGTGGGGGGTCGGGTTCGCTGAGGAGCCAATCTAGTGCACGGTCCCATTCGGCTAATCGGCTGAAGTTTTCCATTTGTTCAATGTCGTTCATCGGGCCGGCCTGGAATGGTACTGGTAACTCTAGTGTTTTAGTCCCTGTTTTGGCTATATGTGCTATGTCATCTTCGTCTTCATTCTTCTGCCTACTCTCTTCCGTCCGTCTTCGCTCTTCCATATTTCTTCCTTCTTCTATCCTTCCTGATCCTTTATTTCCAGGTCCTTGGTTACGCTGTACGCCATTGGCTACTTGCAGTAACTGGTTTCCTCGCGTTGGAATCTGTTTTCCTTGCTCGTCCTCTTGGCTGGGGTCCTTGACACGCTGTTCCTCTTTATGCGGCTGAGGGGTTGGCTGTATCTGGTTTCCCCGCTTGAGTCGGAGTTCGGTTGCTACGTCGTCTACTTCGTCAAAACCTTGGTTTGAGGTGCGTATCATCGGCAACTCCTCTGCCGATGCATAGCACGTGTTCTTGCCTTGGTTTTCTTCTACGTCATCTTCAGAACCTTGGGTTGTGGTGCGTAGGTTTCCTTAAAACTACGTCATTTTCTCCGTTGTTGGCCGTCGTTGACTGACGTTGTGGGAAAAAAAAATTCTTCGCTTTACTCGTCCTTCCCGTCGCTTCATCCTCCGTCTGGTCCTTATTTAACTCCTTTTGGCTGGGATCCTTCCCACGGTGTAATGGCTCGCTTTGCCAATTTTGCCGTGGCAGTTTATCTCGCTGATGAGTGAATTTTGACCCGTTTCTCGCTGCGCTCTGACTCCCTGTCTCCATTCCACTTCGTCTTTCCTTCGTCCTACTCCCGTTATCGTCGACTCATCTAACTTCATTCTCTTCATATCTCTACCTCCCTACTCTTCGACTCCTCTAACTTCATTCTCTTTGACTCCTCGACCTCCATCCTCTTCGACGACACATCTCCTTCGTGCGTTGGCTGGGGCCCTTCCCGCGCGACTCTAGCTGTGGCTGAGTATTACGCGGATTTCTGCCTCGCTTTACATTCGGAAAATGCGTCTTCTCTTTTCTCGTCGGTTCTTCCACTACTGTTGGCCCTGGGCGGGGGGAGGCAGGTGGGGCTGTCCCCCGCAATCCCGTTTCCCAACATCTCTCTTATTGGGGCGCACTTGCCACAGTCCTTGAAGGTTAGTCCCTTCGTTCCACAAACTTGGCACTCTTGCTTGTTTGGGCAGGCTCTGGATAAGTGTCCCGGCGTCATACAGTGATAACAAATCTTCGTTGGACACTGTGCAATCCTATGTCCTGGATCGCCGCATGCGAAGCATCCTTGCTGTCCTGAAGCGCTCGGCTGGGTCCTCTGCTGTGGTATTGACTGGTTCCACTGCGGAGGTGCCTGCGGTCTTGGCTGCGGATTCCATTGTGGAGTTACAGGCCACGATGGATATAATGGCGTCCAGTCCATTGGTGCGACGGGGGGTGCAACGGCTATCGGCTGAGGCGGTGGGGTGTACCCGGTCATTACCGGCGTGCTTGGCGGCGCTGGAGCTTTAGGCTGAGCTCCAGTGGTACTCCCTGGCTTCTGTCCAACGGCTGCGACCTCCGATGTCCCTTCTGATTTCTGCTTCTTCTGATTTTTCTCGTTCTTTTTTTACTCGTCTCCGTTACTCCTTCCACTACTACTTCCGTCTCCTCTCGAACTTCCGCAACCTTCGCGACCTTTGGCCTGCCCTAGTATGCGCCAGCTGGAAATCGGGCTTTCTCGGGAGGAGGAGGGGGCTTGTATCTTTTATTCAAGTCTATTCTCCTCTCATATCGTCTTCCCAATTTCTCCATAGCCTCAAAACTATCGATGGTTTTGTCTTCTAGATAGTTTTGGTATTCTGGGCTTAGGCCTCGGTACGTGGCATCCAACTGAGCATCTAAAGAAGGTTGTTTCTTGAAATGTCCAATTATAAACCGGATGGCTGCGATGTAGTTGGAGATTTTCTCGTCTTTGGCCTGCGTCCTGTCATGGAGCTCGTCCCATACATCTCTATCCGTCCATTCTCCTATAAACTGTCTCCTGAAGGCTTTACTGAACTCCTTCCACGTCGTCAACTCGGCTCGAACGGTCCGATACCAGGTGCTGGCTGACTTTGAGAACACACTGGGGAGAGCATCGAGAAAGTGACTGATGGGGTAATTGCAGCCCCGGCGGCAGTCGTCTAATCTGGCTAAAAATTCTTCTGGGACATCCTTGTCCAATCCAGAGAATTTTAGCTGATATTGCTGCAGCCTCTTTAGACATTGGAAATTGTCTCCTTCTCGTGGCCTCTCCCTTCGTCTTGTGCTCATTGTCGTCTCCGGCACGCGAATTGGTCCGTCTCCCTCGCTGTCATCCTCGCTGCTAGGGTCGATCGAGGAAATGGATCGTTGTCGCCCCCTCCTTGTATCCTGCTCCATACTGTCTACCATCTGGGTAGCCATCCTCTCGGCAGGCCTCCGTGGTGCTCCTGGAGTGGATCGGGGTGCGTGAGGCATATCGAGCCGGTCCCCAAGAGGCCTTTGTCCAGATCCTACTTGTCCATCCAACGGTCCTACATGACTCTCCCGTCGCGTGGATTCCATAGGGGGAGGCGCTGGCCTCGTTCGAGCGGCTATGGTTTCCTCTGCAATCGCGTTCATCATCCTCGTATACTCGTCCAATACTTCATCTTCATCTCCACCATCTACATCCATTTCTTCGGGAACTTCCTGCTCTCTTTCTACCGGATAGTCCTCTCGCGCGTCCAGTTCGTCGGTATTCTCTTCCGACTGAGGTGTCGGTAGCAAAGGCGGCGGGGGTTCTTGGCCAGGTGCAATCCTGGATGGGGGTTGCGGCGACGGGTTCACCTTGCTGACCTGCGCCGTATGCGACATTGTCCTGGTGGATCGCACGCGCCAATTTCCCTCAGCGGCCTGCATTATCACCGGAGGGTACAACACCTGGGTGGACTGTTGCATCGCGAACAGAGGCTCCTCGCGACTCGTACTAGGTCCTGCACTGGGGACCGTCGGTTCTGCTCGTCTGGGATTATCTGTGGAGTGACGTCCGCTGAGGTTGGTCTCGTACAGTGAACGATGCATCTGCTCCAGTAGAACCGGATCTATGGTTAATCTGGGGTGTCCAGGTTGAGCCACTACGGTTTGATCTGCTACAGTAGATACGCGCGACTGCTCCAACGGCCTCATCAACGGCTCCGCATCTCCATCCCGCTCGGCGTCCCATGGTACCTCTATTGGCAATACTAGTCGACAGGATAACCTAATTAATCTATTCCGCAGATCGCGCAAATCCCCCTTGACGTTGCATCGGTGTGACTTCAATTGGTCGATCAGCATGGCTGGATTCATACGACGAACTTGCTGTGCAATGCGTCCCACCTCCGAGTTTCGTGAGCCTTGCTCTCTAACCCATGCTTCACAAAATCCTCTAGTCGTCATCTTGTCTTGAATTTAACTTTATCTCTCGGTTGGCTAATCAAAAGAAAAACGCGGAAAACCGATAAGGCCAGTAAATTCTGTCGAACACGTCAATTCTGCGAAAGAAATTGTAAAAGGGCGCTTTATTCTCCGGAATCGTCAAACGGAGAACAAATTGCTGCTCGGGCACACGTATCGGTGGGGGAGGGGTACTCGGGAAAATAGGGCACAAGTTTTCAATAGTCTGTCCAGGGCAGTTGTCACCAAGCCGATATAATAATAGTACATAAATATTTTAGGCTACTCTGGAGATTACCGTAATCTACCTGAAAAGGGTCAAAAAAAAAAAAAAAAAAATGATTTCTGAACTGAAAATTGATTTCTTGACGTCTTGATTATTCTTGAGGTCTATCTATGAATTCTCTTAATTTTCCCTTCTCTCACGGCCAATCTTCCTGAAATGCTTAAAAAAAAACAATAGGCCACAACAAATAAATAAATAAAATTATTGGCTTGGTGAACAACGAACGTGCCTGGGACACACGGGAGATTTGGTAAAAATCAACGGCAAAATTGTAAAATTTTTCATCCGTCGAGTTTTCAAAAAGAAAAAACTATGTCCGAAAAACCCGAAACTCGCTCGACCGGCCGCAGAATTTATTTGGAACCCTCGTTCGTCAATTACAAAAAATTTTGTCGAAGGAAGGTCCGTTGATTTAATTTTAAAAAAAAACAATTAAAGTCAAACTATATTTAATCGCGCACCCGGTCGAACGATCTTTATACCCGCTAGTCGAAAGGACTTGGTTTACATCAAAAGAAAACACACACACTCTCTCGCACACTCGACTTTCCACGACGCTTACTCGCTCTAAACACCGACTCGCTTCTACATACACAACGAAAAATACTTCCGACAACCACACTCGTCACTCACGCTCTTCTCGTCCGAACACATACAACGACCAATTTTACAATTCATATATTTGAGATATATATAAAAAAAAATTAATCCAATTCACTTACTTGGTGAGTGTGTCTGGCGGAGTGCATTTAAAAATTTCGACGTACACCACGTAACAATTTTTATCCTCGTCCGTAACCACATCAAAGAAAACAGAAAAATATGTCGTACAACTACACACACTTTGTCTCGAAAATTTCGAAGTCCCTCCCAAGATGGCTGCGACTCGAGTCCGTTGTCTGGCTACTTAGTGCCCCACGTCGGGCGCCATTTTATGACGTTGCAAAATCCGCGGATTCCTCCCCAGATTCCCCAAAGCGTAGTCAACAAAGTGGCTCTCTCCTGCCGGCCTTAATTTCTTTGTTTAACGAACGCGGTAACTCGCGGCGTCGTCAGGCGCCAGGCAATTACTGCCAGCCGACAGGAAAGGTCTTCTTCGCCGCGTCCAAATCCTCCTGGCTGCTCGGTGGTAGGCGTGGGTGAGCGCGCAATGGCCCTTGAGTAGCTGGCGCAATTGGGGAAAACGCCGCGACAAACGGACAACGCGATCTCTTAGAAATAAGCACTTAAACAACGTGATCAACTATGACAAACAACTCTTTATTTCCTCGTGTGATATATACAATTGTGTAGTGTCCCGAACACGCGGCACGATACACGCAAGCACGCGACTCTGAATTTACCTCCCGATTTTCCACGCGGTCTAAACGTTCGCGGTCGCTCGCGGCACTCCTCGCCCGAAACACAACTCACCGATTCGCCGATGTCGCTCGTCCACACGGCCGCTTCCTCGGTCCACTCACCGCGTCTAATGCTCCGACTTCTCTCGAACAACTTAAACTCAACGGCGACTACTACTGCGTCTCTAACTGCGCGAACTCCGAAAACACTGCTGGTCTCTAAGCTGTCCGGGCAACGAGTGACGAGTCAAAATGGCTAACTCGGCTCGGCCCTCCGCGTCTCTATTGTTCTCTCTCACACTCGCGGCATTTACCTATTTCGTCTCTTTCTAGGTCTAATTAATCATAAAGATCGCGAGGTGTCGCGTCGGCCCTTCTTCTTCCGGTCCATTTACACGCGATCGGCTATCTGGCCGATAAAGGAGGGCTACGCGCGCGCCCTCTATGTCGCGGCGCGATTTCCAAGTCGCGTTAATCTAGACCGACATGGTGGCGGCTCGTGTGACGTCACCGCCACCCACGCTCTGTGCGAGATCGGCAGGCCATCTATAAAAAGATGGACCATTCCCGGGTCCATGGTACGGCCCTGGCTCGCCTTCCCGCTCGCGAACATTCACGCCGCGTACTCCTTCTCTCTCGCACTCGTGGCTCGATCGCGCCACCTGCCGACTTGAGGCGCTCCCTACTGCCACGCGTTCGCCGTCTCTCTCGCTCTCGCCTGACAGCCACGTGCGCGGTGGCTCGCCTCGATACCGGTGTTTCGCCGACTCCTCGCGACTCGCGTGTGTTTGTGTGTGTAGTGTGGTTGTTGTGTGTTTGTCTTCGCCGCCGCCGCGGCTCTTCTGCGTCGCTGTCGTCGTTGTCGTCGTCGTCGTGCGCTGTCTCTCTCTCTCGTCGTCTACAGCCGTCGTCTGCAGGGACTAACCTCCTGGTTGAGCCCTCTTCTCGTGCTCTTGCTCGTTCGCCGCCGCTTGAAGGCTGCCTCGAGGAAGCTGGTGCTCCCGCATCCTCCTCTCGCGTCATCTTCGCTTCGCCGGCTGTCGGCGGGGCCGGTCAGCTGTTGTCCGCTGCTCTCTCTCTTCGTCGGTTGACAGGTCGGGTTGTCGTGTGCGGGAGTGCCGGTGTACCTCAAAAGGGACATCGCGACGTAAGTATTTATAATAATCGCGGCGTGCTTGCGTGTTCGCTCGGCGTGGCCTCGTTGCCCGGAGTTAACGGCGAAAGAAATACCCGTCACAAAGTAATGAGAAATTTCGAGCAGGCCATTAATGCATTACAATTGGAATGGAAAATTTTGAGCTGACCATTACACATTACCAAAGTAATGAGAAATTTCGAGCTGACCATTAAACATTACAAAAGAAATGCGAAATTTCGAGCTGACCATTAGTGCATTACAAAAATAATGGGAAATTTCGATCTGACTATTACCCATTACAAAAGTAATGGGTAATTTCGAACTGACCATTACACATTACAAAAGAAATGGGAAATTTTAGCTGGCCATTAATGCAATACAAAAGTAATGGGAAATTTCGAGCAGGCCATTAATGCATTACAATTGGAATGGAAAATTTCGAGCTGACCATTACACATTACAAAAGTAATGGGAAATTTCGAGTTGACTATTAATGCATTACAAATGAAATATTAATTTTTTTTCGGCCATTAGCCAGTACAAAAGTAATGAGAAATTTCGAGCTGACCATTAATGCATTACAAAAATAATGGGATATTTCGAGCTGACCATTACACATTACAAAAGTAATGAGAAATTTCGAGCAGGCCATTAATGCATTACAATTGGAATGGAAAATTTCGAGCTGACCATACACATTACCAAAGTAATGGGAAATTTCGAGCTGACCATTAATGCATTACAAATGTAATATTAATTTTTTTTCGGCCATTAGCCATTACACAAGTAATGGGAAATTTCGAGCTGACCATTACACATTACCAGAGGAATGGGAAATTTTGAGCTGACCATTAAAGCAATACAAATGGAATGGAAAATTTCGAGCTGACCTTTACACTCTACAAAAGTAATGGGAAATTTCGAGCTGACCATTAATGCATTACAAAAATAATGGGAAATTTCGAGCTGACCATTAAACATTACAAAAGTAATGGGAAATTTACAGCTGACCATTAATGCATTACAATTGGAATGGAAAATTTCGAGCTGACCATTACACATTACCAAATTAATGGGAAATTTCGAGCAGACTATTACCCATTACAAAAGTAATGGGTAATTTCGAACTGACCATTACACATTACAAAAGAAATGGGAAATTTCAAGCTGATCATTACACATTACAAAAGAAATGGGAAATTTCCAGCTGACCATTAATGCAATACAAATGTAATGGGATATTTCGAGCTGACCATTAGACATTACAAAAGAAATGCGAAATTTCGAGCTGACCATTAGTGCATTACAAAAATAATGGGAAATTTCGATCTGACTATTACCCATTACAAAAGTAATGGGTAATTTCGAACTGACCATTACACATTACAAAAGAAATGGGAAATTTTAGCTGGCCATTAATGCAATACAAAAGTAATGGGAAATTTCGAGCAGGCCATTAATGCATTACAATTGGAATGGAAAATTTCGAGCTGACCATTACACATTACAAAAGTAATGGGAAATTTCGAGCTGACCATTAATGCTTTACAAAAGAAATGGGAAATTTCGAGCAGGCCATTAATGCTTTACAATTGGAATGGAAAATTTTGAGCTGACCATTACACATTACCAAAGTAATGGGAAATTTTGAGCTGACCATTACACATTACAAAAGAAGTGGGAAATTTTGAGCTGACCATTAATACTTTACAAATGTAATGGCAAATTTAAAGCTGACCATTAATGCATTACAATGTATTGCGAAATTTTGAGCTGACCATTAATGCATTACAAAAATAATTGGAAATTTCGAGCTGACCATTACACATTACAAAAGTAATGGGAAATTTCGAGCTGACCATTAATGCATTAAAAAAATAATTGGAAATTTCGAGTTGACTATTAATGCATTACAAATGTAATATTAATTTTTTTTTCGGCCATTAGCCATTTAAAAAGCCATTTAAAATGGGAAATTTCGAGCTGACCATTGCCTTCATTGGTCGGATGAACATCAATCTTGCTTTAAATGGTTGGATCAACATCCATCAAAACCTTAAATAACCAGGGACATGCTCAGAGTCATTAATGCATTTCACCCTCTGTAGCCTACAAATTTGGTATTTAAAGTTTTTCTCAACATTGCTTTTTTCAAGATATTGGCCTACGAATTGTGTAGACAGCTTGATTTGACCTTGATGCGACTGCATAGGTCAACTGGACCCCATGACATAACATCATGTTTGAATGTAAATTTTTGCGCTCTTTTAATTTCCGAGGTCAAAAGTTGGTGTTCCTATTTAAAAAAACTACTTTGACTTTGAAATGACCTTGAAACTTGACCCCAAGGTCATGGTCAAGGTCACCTTTGGATTTCCCCCTCTGAACCCTATAACTTTTACATTTAACGTTTTTTTCCATATCCCGTACTTTTTGAGATATTTGCCTGGTGCAATTAAAATGAATCACCCTGTATATTTATATTTTACCGATTAGATTTAATAAATGAGTCTTTGTTATTTTTGATGTGCAACATGCCGTTAACGTTATTTCCTTGAAAACAATCATTCGTCGCCATCCTCTTCGCGAGGTCCCGCGCTTGTTCAAGTGAAGCCGCTCCTACGCCATACATTTTTCTCAGTGCGGAAGATTTTACAATCTTATAAGATATAATACCTTATCAAGTTAAAAAAAAATTGTATAAGGTTCTTCACTAGTTTACCCCGTTATAATGCATACCGTTTGATTTTTGAGTTCAGTACTTTCACTTTTGAAAGTTTTTTTTGTTCATATTAGAGGCTTTTTAACAAAATTATTTTATTTTACTCCACGCATAAATCTCTACAATAGAATTTAAAACGAAAAACACACATACTTATATAGTCTTTGAAGAAACTTATATATATTATTCTGTAGGTTTACGATCTTATCTGAAAAGATGTAGCGCAAGAAGAAACATTTTGAATAAACACATTTTTTATTTATTTATTTATTTTTTTTATGCATAGCTATTTTAAATATCATTTTAACAGACTAAAATTTTTTTACTGCCTACTTTTGATATAAATTTAAAAATATACATTATCTTTAAGATGGTATTTACTTAAATTTTTGAAAAATGTAGATTAATAATAATTATTAATCAGAAAAACAAATTATTTGGTCGGAAATTGCTTTTTTAATTTTTAACAAGATTAAGAGCACTTAAATTAAATATTAAATCATCACAAAATTCATATTACATATTAATAAAATTTAATCAATCAGTAAAATTCTTAGTATGAGGTATAATGTGTTGTTTTTTTATAGAATTCATAGTTTTTAAAACAATCTGCAATTGTCCACAGCATACACTGACAATGAGGTTATATTAACTCAGAAAAGTACAATGATATACCTTATATTGGCTAATAATGCTGTATTTGGCAAAGCAATGGAGAATGTAAGAAAAAGAGTTGATGTAAATAACACGTTGGGAAGGACGATGCGGAATTGAAGTTCGAGTTTCTAATAATCTTCTATTATTTTAACGCTTTTCAATTTTTGCAGAGAATCTCGCTGGTGTCGAATAGGACGAGGATAGTGTAAAGCTGGATAAACCAGTATATGCTGGTATGGCCGTACTAGACATATCTAAGATTTGTTTGTATGTTTTATATTATAATATAAAATATACTAGCGGACTATGGTGTTACAAATTGCAAGCTTCTGTACTTGAATATAAATAGTCTTATTTATGATTTAAGAAATAAAAATATATATGATATCATTAAGCGAGATTTTCATAAATTTGATAATAGTGACTATCCTGAGAATAATCAATTTAATATTCTTGAATTGAATAAAAATACGGTTGTATATCAATCGTACTAGCATTATAAAAAAGACAAAAGGTGTCAAAAAGGACTGTTATAGAGAAGAAAACAATTGAATTTTAAGAATATCTAGAAGATATTCTCACATTAAAGTACTTGATTGAGCAGAAATTCATAAGAATCCAAGGGACATCGAATGTACAGCGTGATTGAATGTAAGAAAGCTCTTAGTGCGTACGATAATAAGCAATTATTTACTATCTCATTTACGTGATAATACATCTAACTACGGTGGCAATTTTTGCTTGTATAGAACAAAACACAGAGAAACCTATAACTATTTTGGATCTGCTCGCAAATCTTCGAATAGGTAAGTCATTGGATTTGTAACTTGCACTTTCCGCATTTTAAACAATTCGTTTGTCCTATTTCCTCAATAACTTTTTGTGAATACGTTTTTGTTTGTGAATGACTGTTTTAGAGTTTTGGATAGGATGGGTGTTGTGCAAAGAGGGAATGAATGGATAACACTTCGGAGAGGTGCCTCGCGTTATAAAACCAGGACAAGGCATCACGGAGACCTGGTTAGTGTTGGTGGTTGTTGACAGTATCATCCAGATACCAGGTATTTCTAGTAGTTGGTGCTATTATTTGCAGATCTCCAGACTAAAATTAAGGTGCAAAGGGATTCTGATCTTTTTCCTGTCCTAAGGTCCTTCTTAATGGAATATAAAGTAATAAATGGGAGGTCTGAATGCTGACTTACGCTTGATCTCTGACGATGCAAATACCATCAGGCGCCCGACTAGTAAGCTCTCTATGCAAATTTTGCAGCATGCATCGAGACATAGAACATCTTCGTCTCACACCTGCATTGACTTGATCTTGACGGACAACAATGGCAGTGTACTTTCTTATGGGGACGAGTGGCTGCGTTGTTTCAGGATAATCTCATTGATGTCAATATTGCCATCTTTACGCCAGATCTTGTTAGAATTTTTGTTTTACAGATTATAAATTATTAATACTGCTCTATTTTAATTATTTATGATATGCTCTCTCAATCTGTCTGGTCAGTCATAACTTCCCTCATAACACATTGGAAGGAGGCTTTACTTATATTAATAATTATCAATTATACTTATATTAATAATATCAATAATATAGTCCTAGAAAAATATCCCATTTTTCTTCGCAGGACATCTTGTTATCTTCTTCAACTCCTCTTTAGCTTCTGGATGTCCTTCCACGAATCTGAAAGAAGCCGCTAATAATTGCCCTGTAAAAGAATGTAGCATCAAAAATTCTGTTTCTGATTTTACTCCAATAGGCATTCTATACTTCCTATCAAAGAGTTTTGAAAAGATTGCCCAAGCGCAAATCCCAAAGTATATTACAGATAATAAACTGTTAAACCCCCTCCAACAAATTGGTTTTCGTATACACCATAGCATACAAACGACGCTGTTAAAGTTGACGGATGACATTTGTATGTCCTTTGACAAAAAGAAGTTAACATTACTACTTCTATATGATTTTAACAAGGTATTGGACATGATCTCGCTTTCTAAACTTTCTATTTAAACTTAGATGTCAGATGACATTTTGGTTTCTCCAGGATGGATCTACTGTTGATTAAATCATACCTACCTGCTTTCAGATGATCGTTATTCAAAATAATGGCTGCTCTGATTATATAGAAACTGGAAGGTTTGGATCAGCTATCGCTTGCTGTTAAGGAAGTGGCCGCGTGGGCTAGGCGCTCCGGACTAACATCAACACTAGCAAAACAAAGGCTATATTTTTTCGGATCTAACAGAAATGTTAACAACTTTTCAAAAGTGAACTTTCCAGGAGTTAAGCTTGGAAAAGGAGTGTTTATCCCATTCAGCAAAGAGATTGTACGCCTGGGGGTGGTACTGGATAGTAAACTTTCATGCAGGCCACAGATTGACGCCATTACAAAAAAGGTGAATAAAGCCCTGTATTGTCAGCGGTTAGTCAAGGCCTGCACCAGTGACTCACACCCCAAGAGACTGATTAAGTTTCCTGTAACAACCACATCTTGACTATCGCACCTTATTTGGACGCGATTGTGCGAGATATGTTAGCGGAGTTAGGAAGCATGATAACATTTCTCCCTACAGGAGATGTCTGGGATGCTCAATAGCTGACTCTTACAGGCGGTATTTCACAGCTCCTCTTACTTTATAAAATTATGCGGATGCGGGAGCCCATCCCTAGGAGTTCATCCCTAGGCCTTTTGCTAGGGGATAACGGCAGGAACTGAAACTGGTGCAAGGGCCTTCCAAGTAGAATTTGCACGCCTGTGAAACTCACTTCCGTCCTCTATTCGCTAGCAACAGCAGTTTATTACAGTCTACCGCGATATATTAGCGAGTAAAATAGATAGTGAGAATCGAAGTTTTTATTAAGTATTTTAATGTACGTGCTTACGAATTATTTAGAAATGTGTATTGATAAATTGTTCTACAAACACTACCGATTGAACTTCAACTAGATGCCGAGTTAAGAGCTTATTTACAGTGTCTACGTCACTATTATTATAACACTTGTGAAAATTGTGGTCATATAGACGGACCTCCTCCTCTAATTAAGAATTGAGGGATATATCTGAGCTTTTTGAAGAAGAATCAACAGTAGCTACACAACTGAATATCGAATTAGCTTTTTTACGTTAGCAGATATATTTGTAAATACTCCTAAAATATTACTACCTCCTGCACCACAAGACAGCAAGTGTTCTTCATATTGTTGTAATAACCATTATAATTTAAGTTCCTGAAAATTTTCTCTTAACGATGAAAAAGAAGCAGCCACAAAAAAAAAAAAAAAAAAAACAAAGAGGCTCTGACATTAGAGGAGATATACAAGTAATATATACAAATAAACAAGCATGAAAACGTGAATGGGAGCGAGTAGCAAGAGGTCGCCTACGTTTAAGAAGAAGAATACATACTTTAAAAAAATTATTCAACCAGTTCTCAACTGCAAGCAATAATCATAGAATGCACAAAAGAAGAGTTCATCTATGTAGAGGAAAAGAAGGATACCAATAAAAGCAATAGAATAATCAATTTAACTATTTTTATTTAGCTTGATTGTAGCTGTAGTTTTTTTAATCTTTTACTATTTGCTTCTAATATATTATATATAAAACTCGGTATTCAGAAGTTGTCAGTAAGCTTAGTAGAATGCGGAGCAGTAGAAGAAATATAAATCATAATAAACAAAAATTTGATTCAATTTATAGGAGAATTATTCATTTTATCCTTTCAGACCCCATATCATTACATTAGAATGATTTATCTTTCAACTATCAGATGTAGCAATGTTATAAATTATACGTTTTCACATAAAGAGGTGGCTGCTTTTAACGTTGCAAAAAGATGAATTGGTCGAGTATTCCACTCGTTGTATAGTATGTGAATGCTAAAGTAATACAGCAACCTCTTTTTTTTAAAAATAATATCCTAAATCATTTCAAAATCATTTACCCTTGTTTAAACGTGAAAGGGAATTCGCTCGAAGACCTATATATGCAATAATGCACGGCATGTCAAGAATTCGCTAGAAAATGAATTACCTCTGTTTCATTAAGCGAACGCCTTTCATTTCATCTTTGAAATAATGGAACGGCCGATGATTCCCGACTTCGACTTCGAGAAAATGCCTCGTTATCTCCTCCACCCATCGTAGAAGTCTAGACATAAAGTTGAAAGATAAACTAAGTCAGCGACCTTGCATTAACACATGCAAGCGATATGTTTTGATTTGTTATTTCTTCGTTTCCGACTGATGTAGTTGCAAGCCATTTATGGGCTGTCAGGAAAGCGGAATACCGGCGCAGTTCGAAGAAAGCGCCGGAGGGTACGCGAGGGCGGCTCTCAATCGCGGGCTTTCGGACTATCCTTAGGACAATGAGATATTATATACAACGAAGTCTTTCTCGATATTTTCATAAATAAATACATATCGTAAAAAAACCAGCAAGTCAACGAAGAAAAAATTGATCCAAAAAACCCTTAAGCAGTACATATTAGGGATAGAACACTTCTGAATAAAGATTCTTAAAAAAATGACTAAGAAATTGAATGTTAATTTAATAATAGAGGATTGTTCATGCAATTTTAAAGGCCGAATTTTTATATTTTTTTCTCTTTAAAACATCATTGAAAAAATCTTGTAAAATACTAGTCGATAGTCGATAGTCTACATTAGAAAATGTAATCCTTTTTATCCTTTTTGATCCTTTTTATCAGGATCTGCATGAAAGATTCGAAAGACCCCAGTGGATGGATCAGGGAAAGAGAAACAATTGTTTACCTACGCTGGGCCGCTAATCGGCGGAGCGAAGGATGCACTGTTCGGGATTGGAGAATTAATCGGAATAATCATAACACATCGGGGCGTGACTGTATTTCAGTGGACAATCTCTCCGTTGATCAGGGAAACACTTGAACGAATACTCCATATATTACGGTGCGCATTCGGCAATTGCTGGTGGTAGGAAGAAGTTCGTCATCAATGCTGGCTTTGGGGCTTCTTCATTCGAAGAAGAGTTCGGCCGAGCACGACTTCGATTTAATTTTGTTTCAAGGGGGATGGCGGCAAATTTCTAGAAAATATTTTATTTAATTAAATATCAGTGCGTTTATTCTAATAAATCATTAATTACAAAATTCTTTAAAAATTTTCGCTTGTTCTTAACATTGCCGCCAGGCACCAAAACGTGAGATCGGCCTCCACCCAGCATCGAGGAACATGTACAATTTCCTCGATGGCAGTATAGGAGGGATTCACTGGGACCGCAATTGGTGTCTTCCATTGAAATTCGGTTGTACTTAAGCTGTATTGACCGATATTTTGTTTACATATTCTCTATTTTGGTTCTCGCCGTCTATTGTCAAAATATCAAAACAAAGTGCGCGCGAATTCATATTTATTCAATTTCTCGATGGACTCATATATATTACACATGATTTTTGATATTGTCAATAAAATTTATTTTTAATTTTGAGGCACTCACAAAGGCAAAGGGGAAATACTAGCAATGCACCTAGGCTAGGGTTGAAAAAATATTAATTATCAACTTTTTAATTGATAAGTAAACGATTTATTTATCAATTACACATCCGAGCATTGATAATTGAATAATGTTCACGATTTATCATTTGAATCGCTTGCGCCCATGCGGTTATGCGCGCGTCTCTACTCTGCTGTGCCGACTGGCGGTGTAGTCATGCGCGGGCGTGCTCAGGCGACTTTGCGCACCTAAGGTAGCGTCCTGGCCTAGGCTCGGCTCCTTCCTGCTGACAAGTTGGATGGCGCGGACTCATTTGGAAAATGTTCCGTGAAGTTTTTTAACTAACTCCTATAATTGAGGAATATCAGGATATATCATGAATTTCTGCACTAACAATGTCATCATATTTGTTGGTATTAGATAATTTATCTTCTTTATTTAAAAAAAATAGTATCATGTTAGTAGACGTGGCAATCCACTTTTTCTTACTACCCTGGCCAAAAATTTGCCGCTCCTCCCTGCGCATGTAAACCGAAACGCGAAAATTCGTCCGCTTTTGCGCGCCATCTATTCGTGCGGGAGGAAGCTTCCAACTCGAATTTAAATGCCAGTATTGCCAGTACACTCTGTAAAAGTAGTAACGTCAAAAACGTGGACACGTGCTTGCTTTTAGATTTTCAATATTGTACAAAAAAAATTAATACTGTAATATTATTGTTAAAAAAATAATAATCTAGGTGTAATTAATGAATGTTAGTTAATTTTTGAAAAAGGGTGTTTGTTTTAGCTCAGGGCTTTTAAACATCCGCTAACAAACAACCCTCGCTTCGCTCGGGTTGTAAATGTTAGCGGATGTTAAATCCCCTCGCTCATTATTAATTAGTTAACTTATCAGACAGAGACGTTATACACACATTATAGGAGGGAGGAAAATTTTATCTGTATACCACAGTAGTTTTGTACAGAGATGGCGCTGCATGTTAAGCATGGTCATCAATCTCGAAGGAGACTGATACCGCTCGTGTGCACATTTCGTGTTAAATATTGTGAATTAATCACAAATTTTCGGCCGGATAGTAAGAAAAATAGTATACTTCACACGGGACGAACGTCGATAATCATGCCCGGCGAATTAGGCCCCTCGGCTTCGCCCAATCACTGCGCCGGGCAGAATGATCATCGTTTGTCCCTTGTAAAGTAATGTACTATTTTGAAATTGAATAACAATAAGTATATGCTAAATATTTTACTACATGATCTGATTGACTTATAACTTCTTCATTTTTACCTATTTTTTCTGGTATATTCTCTATTTTTGATTGCATGTCATTGTAATAATAAGTAAATCTGGTTTTTCTTATGTTTTTTGAAGCGAGACTATTCAAAATTGCCCAAGCGTCTCGCGAGCAGGATCGTGACTGGTCATGGACCGACTTGAGGACCGTGGACCGTGACGCGCCGAGACAGAACGCTAAGGACACGGATAAGTTAGAAGCTCAAGAGAGACCCTCGAGCTGCCAAGGGAGACGGACACAATCGGCGAAATGACGACCGACTTTCTGATGACACCGCGAGGCGAACGAGAACAGCGAACGAGAGGCGGACAAGAATTCGTAGATACGCGTACTCGAGGCACTCGGGCCACGGCCGTGTTAAACTAACTCACCGATACGCTGGCTCACAGTGTTCCTGGTGCATGCAAAAGTAGTCCGAAAATGAATCCAAAATCAGCTAACATAAAAAGTTTCCATTTTGTTTTTAGACGAAAAAAATGTAAAATTGAAAATCCCAAGTGATCGGTTTCCCAAGTTATGGACGTTTTTATGTTTATATTATGCGCCTTCATGAATGGCCAAGTTGAACTGTAGTAACAAATCGATAATTCAATAGCGTAGAGCTCTTTGCGAGTCGACCACCAGGTGCGACGTGCTTTCTTCACAGGATGTGAAAAAGCCGCAAATTTCAAATTCGTTTAAAATTCACAGTATTGCGCGCGCATAGTAGAGAGCAATTTTTTTCTTTTTGCGAAAGGGCGGGAGGGGTGGGGGAGGGAGGGGGAATCATGTTCCGGATTCAAGCGTCTAGATTTTAGTGGTGCTTGTGAATAAGCAGAAAGTCACAGCTATTCCATGCTTCTGTCGAATAATTTAACTTGTAACATTCGGGTTTCTACGGGGTAGGAGGAGGTGTTCCGATTGCCCCTGAACTCAGTACGTTCAGGAGCACTACTCGCGAACGGGCTCAGTACGCCCGTTAAAACCCCAAGTTGCAACGCTCAATACGCGTGCAACACTAAAACGACACGAGCTCAATGGCCTCGAAACCCCTTTACGCGGTACTTAAATAATGAATACGAATTTTCACTGTACGGAAATAAATAAACTTCTTTTTTGTTAAACTTAAAACTATTCTTAAGATTTATTTATATGAAAAAATAGAAAAGAAATACAAAAAAATAAACTTCACTTATGTATTACGGATTTCTTTGAGCGCGATCATTAATACAATCAGTAAGGCTTCGCTCTGCCCTCTGTATCGGTGACTATAACATAAAATGAATAAAAAAACGCTTAACTTAACGAAATATCGATTTACAACAGATCGCGGCAAGCCCAATTGCGCACACTCATTACGTGTGGCAATCTCCCCTTAGGGTTGGAGCTCGGCTCAATGCGCCGAGTGGACTGAATTCGACAGTCAGCTCCCGCTCGCTCCGAGCCGCTCGACTAGAGGCGCGCCCGGTGGGAGAGACCGGTCTTCCCGCGGGTGGGAAGGCGTCGCGGAGTGGGGACACTCGAGAGCGCACTTGCTCTCCGGCCGTCGCGGTCGCGCTAACGCAAGTATATATTAAATATACACGCGTTGCGTACCGATTTAAATTCGTAACAAAGTTAATGCTCACGCTGTTGAGCAATACCTTTGTTACATTCTCCCCCCCCCCTTTTAAACAAAACGGAGTTTTACACACAGAAAAAAGAAAAGAAGAGAAAAAAAAACTAATTTTAAAATAAACTAATAAAAAAATAAAAAATAAAAGAATAAATTACTAATAAAAGCGACTCACTTGCGTGGTGGCATGAAACGGGGTACTCCCTCTTTCGAAAACTTTATGCGCCACGCATAACCCCACATGGTAGTCCTAAAGTTGCGGACTCCCAGCGGCACCTCTGGTCCGAACGGAATAGAAATCGTCCACATCGGCCGCAATTCTGCTGTGGTTGTTGCCATCACCGATGTTACCGGTGTTGTTGTCGTTGTTGTTGACGTTGTTGAAGCTGTTGCTGGGGATTTTGCCGTCATTGCTGCTGCTGCTCTTCGCGCTGCTGCTGCTTGCCATTTGGCCACCAACTCTCCTTTCAGTGCCGCCTTTAGGCAAAGGCCCTATAGGCCCAGGCCTAGGGCCCCAGGCCCCAGGCCTCTAAGGGCCCCCGAGAGACAAAAACGCATTTTTTTTTAAACAAAATTTTATTTATTATAAAATTTTACAATTTTCTTCTGGATTTTATGGAAGCAAAATCAGAAATAATTTCCTCGAAATTGATTTTATTCAAAATATTTGATTCTATATATAATAACGCTAGATTGCTTAAGCGATTATTTAGCATCGAATTTCGGTGATCATTTTTCAAAAACTTCAAGGCTGAAAATGATCTTTCGCCGCTACAATTTGTCACCATCATACTCAAAAAAATGCGTAAACTAATTTTGATATTTGGAAATGTTGACTTTAAATATTGATTTTTAATCTGAATGTACAAATCTAACATAGATAATTTCTTTTCATCTCTTGTTTCTATAAGGTAATGCCGAAATTGAATGCATTCTAGTTCTAAAGAATCGGAACATAAATCATCGTGATATTTTGTGGCAAGACTTTTACAATTTTGTTCAATTAAATCATCTGTAATCTCACGCAAGCTTATAAAGAAACAGAAATCGTTATTAACTTTATCGTAAGCTATTCGTCGCTTTTTAATATTTACAGAAAGTGAATCAATAATTGGATAAAATATTTCGATCCTTAGATAATCTAACTCGTTAAAAGTAGTATTCGCACTACATCCCTCATTTCTTGTAAGTTTAACACTTCCTGTGCGAATTCGTGTACGTCGCTCAGGAATTTCATCAACGCCAGCAAATTCTTTCGCTTTATTTAAATAATTATCGAAATTATTTCTTAAACTTTCTAGAGAATCTTCTAAAGAATTAAGTAAGCTTACGACTACCTCTAAGGAAACTTTTTCTTGTTGTAATGTTAAATTAGTTTTATGTATTAAAGATAAAATATCATTCCATACAACCGTCAGGAAAATATTATTGAAATTATTAAGTTTTTCACAAAGACTCGTAGCTTCTAATCGAGAATCGCTTGACTGCGATTCGTCATTTGATAATTCACTGAGAGCATATAAAATTTCCTGATATCCATCGTAAAGAGCATTCACTGCATCGACACGAGCAGACCAACGAGCTTCTGACAATGATTTCAAAGCTTTTCTTTTTTTTGAGTTTAAAGCTGATACTAAAATTTGCCATCTAGATGTTGATGCTGAAAAAAAGGTGTACAATCTTTGAATAAAACTAAAAAATGCAATAGCTTCCAAATTACATTCAGCTGCCTTTACGCCAACTAAAGGGTACCCCCCGTTAAGATAGTCGAAATGCCCCTGTACCGGGATTGAAAAATGAGGTTTGGAAGTCTATTCTACATCTATAAAGATAAAGTTTGCCGCCAACCGGACCTACCTAGACCCCTCCTACGCCGTTATATAGCTAAAAAACGGTTGATATCGTTTTTATTTTTTTTCTCCTCAACGAAAAAAGCTAGCGATACGCGGTTGGTGGCATTTTTTTCTGTATAGAGCCTACTTTTTTGTGATTTTTTTTCAAGGTTATATATATAGTTCTTCTAATATAAAAATCGATTTTTATTTTTTAAATCACTATATCTTTTTTCAGAAGGGGGCTGCAGGGCTGGAATTTTTTTTCAAATTTTTGTTTTCTCTTGAAAAATAAAAAAAAAATTTACCCGAACCGTATTTTCATTGGCGCCATGCTCAAAAATTCAAAAAATCCATTTTTTTAGCAGTTTTTGGTTCCTAGCACGTTTTAGGCTGATTCTATGAAAACACTAATATTTCCATCGTATTCTACGCAAAAAAATACATCGAAAACATGTATCATACTTTTGTTTTTATCACTATTATATCCGGAGAAATCAGCGTTCGAACCTGTGTCTGTATTTACCCATATGCAACGCTTAGAAAATCGAAGGTTGGAATTCAATCATCTATTTCTACTTGTATAATGTTACCGTCGATAATAGTATAATACATGTTTCCGATGTATTTTTTTGTGTAAAACACGATGATGCTGTCTGTTCTATCGTAGAACGTATTTAGAAAGTGCTAGACGCGAAAAATCACTGGAAAAATGGGTTTTCCAATTCTAATGCTTTATAGGTTAGCCACTTGTAATAAAACCAATTGCACCATCATATTCTAAGCGAAAAAATACATCTTATTTATTTCCATGCTATAAAGTATAACCGATTATAGCTGTTCTTAGTTTGAATCTGCTAATCTGTTTGATAACAAAAAGTCGTCAACCAATTGAACTGAATGAATAATCAGTTGCGAAATACTTTTTCTGGAAGTTTATAAAAAATATTTACGCGTTTTTGTATTCAAAAAAACTTACTGATTAATTAATAACTGATTATTTATGATTTATAACTGAAAGAATTAATGCTGTTTATAATTTTAATCAATATTAACAAACAATATTCAATTTCCGATTAGTATTTTCAAATGGTATTACCACAGAAAGCAAGAGCTTATTATTTTTCGTGGTTTATTGTGGTAATATACAATAAATCACGTGTGTGATCCACAATGAACCACGAAAAACATATTGATTGACCTTGAATTCAAAAAAATGTTTGCAGTAAAAGATATTAAGTTAATAAAAAACCGTAGTATTGATTGATTTTATATTTGATAAATAAATAGTAGAATATATTATTTTAGTTGAATGTAACTTTATGTTATATTATAATAGAAACAATTATTTATATCTTACTCTTGTAATGGCAAGTCTAGTTTTATTTTCTAGTTGCACAATAGTTATCTAATATTCAAGGATTCTGATCGTCAATTTATTTTGTGATAACTGCTTTTGTGATTTTTTATTAGTAGCAAAACCAAATATAATTTATAATCAGCATATGTAATGTTTTGACACAAGTGTAATGTTTTGACTCGTATAGTGTATTGATAGATTTTACTATTAAAATTTTAATATTCTTCAGCTTTTTCAACGGTCATAAAATGCAATAAGCTCTTGTATTGGAATATAAATTAAAAAAAATATTTTTTTAAATTAATTGTAAAATTGTTATGAATGTGACGTCCACGAGCATGGCCGTCTTTTTCTTAAAAATTTTAAAATTTTTTGCCTCCCATATGAATCCTAGGAAAACTCCTGTCGGTAAAGAAGAACACTGACAAATCCTACACTCTTTACCCTCTACTACTTTACTTTTTCTTACCTGTTGAATTTCAAGTTACCTTCCGAAAAATTCCCCTAACTGTCCTCATTAAAACTAAAGCAGCAAAACAAGCGTCACCACGCTACACGTGCCGTTTTCCCCAAAATTTTCCATTCCTACGACAAACAAGATAATAAAAACCCTACCATAAAACCCTAGATGCTTGTACGTGCCTGTCGAGTATCCCAGCCGTCTTTCTCTTTTATGACAGCCATAAAACTTAGTAATAATATTTAGTAATAATAACATAGATTATTAAACTATTATTAACAACTAATATTAACTTACTAATGTTATACATCTTTAATTTAAAGAAGCCAAAATATAATTATTTAATTATAAGTTAAGGAATATTGTTATAGTTCATTATTAATTAATTAGTATTAAAACATGATAGCTAAATCATTTTTACCATAAGTTAGTAAATACAATTCAAACCGATCTCTTTTTCTTAATTAAACAAATAATAAATAAACAAATAGAATAGTTAAGAACAAAAATATATGTAAACCAGTCAAAAATCAAGTAGCAACTTCATTCTTTTTTGCAAACTGCATTAAAATTTTAAATATAAGCAGCGCATAAACTTAAAATTGTTAATAACCACCGCTAATAGTTTATTTAATTAACATTCTGTAAATAAGCCCTTGATAAGAGATATCCTCCAAGGAGAGAGAGAGAGAGAGACGCAAGGTCGACCACCCCCACTCTCCAAACCACCGACTGCAGCGCCAACCGCTTCAGCGCTTAACCAATCAAATGCAACAGCCGACACGATCAACCAATGACCGCCCACTATCGAGGCCCAGAATGCGCGCGCCGATTTCCACTAGTCCGCTTGGAGGGAGAAGCCCTTCCAGTCCTTTAAAAGGGGCTGCTTTCTCCGTTTCAAATCAGTACGGATCATTTCTTCAAACCTTTAAGAAGAACCTTGGTAAGGGACGAGCAGCAGGCCTCTTTGAAGTCGATTCCTAACGGGTTGGCTTCATCCAAGCGGACTAAGAATCAGCAGGACCACATCAACTCTCTCTCTCTCTCTCTCATCCAAGGAATTTCTACTGAAGGCCTTTTTCTAACAAATAAAGAAAAGAGTAAGCATAAAAAAATAACTTTTAAATTAAATAATTTTTCTTCTTTCGAAACGATTTAGAATACCGTTTGGATGTCCACTTAGTTTGGGTACCAAACAACTTGTTAGGTTCACTACCTTAAATATAAGAGAACGTTTCGATTAAATCAACTTTTAAATTAAATAATTTTTCTTCTTTCGAAACTGAGCAGCACGCCGGAGCCACCTTAAACTAATAATAAATAATAAATAATATAAATCGAATATTTCAACAGGAATCAATTGGAATGGAGTCTACAAGTGAAGGTTCATCTGCAGTTAAAAAAAGGAAAACTGATGATTCTAAATGCTTCCAATGTGATAAGTATTTACGCCATATACCTGGATCTCATAAAGAAATATTGACTCGCGAAGAGTGTAAAGATATGCACACTAATTATAATATTTATCTGCAAATTGGCGATTTCATTTGTTCAAAATGCAGAAGTAAATTAAGAGTGAAAAAAAGTATGGTATCAAAAGATAGTGTTTTTTTCAATGAAGAATCTGTTGATGTTCAAAGTTCTTCTACAAATCAAGAAATTGGGTCTCATCCTTCAGATTCCACTCAAGATCTGTATGAAGACACAACTGGTCTTGAGGAAAGTGCATCACAGTTATCGATCGATGAAATTCAATCAAATCAGAAATCGTCAGAGCAAAGTCAAATTAGTCAAAGTCAACACGACGAGTGTATTACAAGCACACAATCAACTGAGAGTAATAATTCCACTTTTTCGTTGATTGAAACTATACCTGTTGAAACAGTAAGTATGTCATTCTCAAGAACAATCGCAAGTCATGCATACTGTTTCATGTGCAAATCGCTAGAAGATTTAAAGGATGTACCTTTTGATGCGCGCATGCAAGTTTTTGTGAAAAGACAAATTTTCATTCCTAGACGAAATAGGTGTTGCAAGAAACATTTGATAAAAAATAGATTTTATGAAGATGATTTGACTGCCATAGAAATAGTGACACATGAATCATTAATAGAAACTTCAGAATTAGGAAAATTCTTGGGTGCTTTATCAGATCGCGTCGATTATCGATTTTTAGATCAATTCAACGAAGAACAGATGTCTGAAGAAAGGGTTAAAGCTTTGACAGGTTATACATGGGATAACATATTTGAATTAAAAGAACTCATGACTTCAATGCGCAATTCAGAAAATCGAAATGTCCTACAAGCACTAGTCACATTCTTACTCAAACTGAGGACTGGTAATTCAGATCGATGTGTTGGGGCTATACTTGATGTATCTGAAAAAAAAATTCAAAAAAATATTGATGCAGTATTAAAGTGTTTTGAAAAAGATATTTTACCAAAATACTTTGGATATCAAGCTCATTCTAGAGAATTTTATATCAGTCAAACATCACCAGTAGCAAAGATACTGCACAATTTAGAAAATCGGTTAGCTTTGATATGCGATGGTACTTATCTACGCCACCAAAAAAGTGCTAACAACGCATACCAAAGAAAATCATACTCTGTGCAGAAAAAAAGCCCATTAGTTAAGCCTTTCACGATCACTACTACTAATGGCTATATAGTTTATACTGCTGGGCCATTTAATGCTAATAAAAATGATGCAACAATATTAAAGGAATTATTGGAATCACCTGGAGGTCTTAATAGTATATTAAAAGAAGGAGATGTTTTTTTCCTGGACAGAGGTTTCCGAGATGTTGTATCTTTATTGGAAGAAAGAAAATTCCAAGTGTTTATGCCAGCTTTAAAAGGCAAAAAAAAACCAGTTGTCGGACGAACAATCAAATGCATCTCGATTTGTGACAAAAATAAGATGGGTAGTTGAAGCGATTCATGGGATCATTGGTCAGAAATGCAAACTTCTACACAATCAATTGCATAATTCTCTCCTACACAATGCTCATTTGTATTGTCAGATTGCTTGCTTTTTACAGAATCGCTTTGGGAAACGTTTGAATTCAGATGCGGAGTTAATGGAACCAATTATTGAAAGAATGCATCTTAGAAAAGGATTGAAGAATACTTTTGCTAGTTTCGTAGCAGAACAAAATTGGAACCGAAAAACTGTACCGTTCCATAATATATCTTCTGATGATCTAGATGATTTCCCAGAAATGACTATTAATGATCTTAAAATATTTTTCACGGGTTCCTATCAACTTGCGCAAGCAATATCTTATCTAGCTGAGATGATAACAGAAAAAAAACACATTAGATCTTCAGTGTGTTAAAGTAGATCCACATATTATCAAATTCGAAGTAAAATCACGTCACTGTAATGCCAAGATGTATAAGTGTTATGTCCATTATCAACCTCAAACCATTGGTATCAGTGGTATTAAACAATATTGTTGTAACTGTGCCAATGGTAATAGAACAGTTGGTTCTTGTTCGCATGTTGCTGCAATTATTTATTACTTGTCATACGGAAGATATTTATCGAGAACAATTAAGCCAGCAGAAAAATCTCACCACTCTATTTGACTTCAAAGAAATCGTTCCTGTTATAAATGAAGATAGCGACGAGGATTAAGTTGATAATTTTAACATCTGAATATGTACTGGTAGATCAAATAAATATTTATTTTTTAATCCTGTGCCATTTATTCAAATTATTTATAACAGAATATTACTAATTATATTCCTACGCTTAGTTTCTGAACGTGGTTGTCAAATAATTTCCGAATTATTTGGCGGAACTATAATGACAAATCAGATTCAGTAATAAAATCACGCTTAGCGTTGAAACAAAAATTTATTCTGGTATACAAAGATTGATTTTTATTGACGATTACTCATAATCTATTAAATGATAATACTAATGATCAAATTATACATATTTTTATGTATTTTTTCGCTTAGAATATGATGGTGCAATTGGTTTTATTACAAGTGGCTAACCTATAAAGCATTAGAATTGGAAAACCCATTTTCCAGTGATTTTTCGCGTCTAGCACTTTCTAAATACGTTCTACGATAGAACAGACAGCATCATCGTGTTTTACACAAAAAAATACATCGGAAACATGTATTATACTATTATCGACGGTAACATTATACAAGTAGAAATAGATGATTGAATTCCAACCTTCGATTTTCTAAGCGTTGCATATGGGTAAATACAGACACAGGTTCGAACGCTGATTTCTCCGGATATAATAGTGATAAAAACAAAAGTATGATACATGTTTTCGATGTATTTTTTTTGCGTAGAATACGATGGAAATATTAGTGTTTTCATAGAATCAGCCTAAAACGTGCTAGAAACAAAAAACTGCTAAAAAAATGGATTTTTTGAATTTTTGAGCATGGCGCCAATGAAAATACGGTTCGGGTAAATTTTTTTTTTATTTTTCAAGAAAAAACAAAAATTTGAAAAAAAATTCCATCCCTGCAGCCCCCTTCTGAAAAAAGATATAGTGATTTAAAAAATAAAAATCGATTTTTATATTAGAAGAACTATATATATGACCTTGAAAAAAAATCACAAAAAAGTAGGCTCTATACAGAAAAAAATGCCACCAACCGCGTATCGCTAGCTTTTTTCGTTGAGGAGAAAAAAAATAAAAACGATATCAACCGTTTTTTAGCTATATAACGGCGTAGGAGGGGTCTAGGTAGGTCCGGTTGGCGGCAAACTTTATCTTTATAGATGTAGAATAGACTTCCAAACCTCATTTTTCAATCCCGGTACAGGGGCATTTCGACTATCTTAACGGGGGGTACCCTTTAACGAGTGACCAGCGCATGGAATGTATTCAGCATATTTATTGACATCTTTGAATCTTGCTTGAAGGCCTGAATATTGCCCTGACATGTTAGCAGCGTTGTCGTAAGATTGGCCTCTACAATCTTTTAAACATATTTTGTTTTCTTCTAAAAATGTTATAATAACATTACTTAAATACTCAGCGCCGTGCGCTTCGATCGGTATAAATTTAAGGTATCGTTCAATAGGACCCTCATCGGAAACATATCTTATAATAAAAGTTAGCTGGTCTGTATGCGAAATATCTGGCGTAGAATCTACCGAAATAGCGTAATATTTTGCAGCACGTAGTTCATTCATTATATGACCAAAAACCTTTCTGCCGATTATGTCAATAATTTCTTCGCAAATATTTGCTGACAAATACGAAGTATGTCCATGACCTTGGTTGCCATATATTTTAAAATGATTCTTCATAAAGGGATCGAATTCGCTGATTAATTCTAACAATCCTAAATAATTGCCATTTTTTATTGAGCCTAATTCTTGATTCGATCCTCGAAAAGAAAGGCTTCTGCTTGCCATAAATTTAATTACATGTATAAGACGACGAAGTAATTCTTTCCAGTATTGATGTTCTTTCTCTAATCGCTGGAGCATTTGCTGATTAATGCAGCCGACTATCATTTTACGTTTACTATATGTTATTATATTCTTTATGTTCAGAACCTTCTTCATGCTCTTTCACGCGTCTAATACCATTTTTCCAGTCGTCAAATCCGAAAAAAACTAAATTGACTCTTTTTCTGAGAAAATAGTCTGCATACAAAACAATAAATAGATCCAGTTGATGGCGAATACAACATCCATTCTCGATCAACAGTTTCGCCATTTTTTAGGATGCATTTAAAAAGAGAGTCATGTAAAAGTCTATTCTTTTTTCGGCCGTCAGGTTCATTGTATACATGGATTGACTTACTAAAAACATTATTTTTGTTGCGGCAAAATGTTGGACCTTTCTTTACGCAATAAGATATTAAATTTTCATTAATCTGCCATAAAGCTGGATCGGTTTCTAAATCAACAGTATTTCCATCGATCACGGAATTTTCTAAAAACGAAATAGTACTTGTTGTTATGTTACAAAATTTCAATTTTTCCCTAATTTCATTTCTTTTACTAGTTAACTTACAAATTACAGCTTGGTTAGCTACAACTTGCAAATTAGTTAGCTAACAATATATTGGAAGATACATTGAAATATATGATTATATTAAATGCAACGACACTTTTCTGGCTGAAGTGAGATAGAAGTTTCAAGGCCAGAAAAGTGTCCAATATCACACTCCACGTGTTGGAATGCGGGGGAGGAAATGCTTTCTAAGCATACATTGTACTCACCATCTTGCAATGGGTGCAAGAAGGAGAGAAATTCGGCATCGCGATAAAGAATTGAAAATTATACTTCACTCTCTGTACTGAAGTCGAAGAGCAAAGACGTGCGTTAGTCGGTCCTCGCTTTTCCCTTCAAGTTTTCTTTAAGTTCCTTTAAGTTTTTCCGCGATTTCCGTGTGCGATAGCCGCCGGTATTCCTCTTCAATCTCTTTTGGATTATTTTGGATTTTGCGTGCGTTAGCCGACAATTTCCGGACCACCACAATAAAGTTGTGTGCGTTAGCCGCCAACTTTAAAAATTACTAAAGGAGTACAATAAGGGCTCCAGTCAACGCGAAAACAAAAATCGATTCCTCGTCCTCCTCTGCGCCATCGTCCTCTGGAGCGAGCTACACTAAGGTAAATTTTTACGTACTAAAATATATACATATATATACATACATTTTTCTATTTTAATTTAAATTAAAACGCGTCGATATTCAAGGAGCGGCAGTCTGCGTTTTGCCCTCCCTTGAATTATAATTATAATTAATTTATTATACACATCTGCGCAAAAATTCAGTTCAATTACCAATCAAAAAAAAAATATCAAGTTAGTACAAAGGGACGTAGATTTCGTCAACTTGAAGTGCGCGTCTTTGTCTTTGTCTTTCTCTCTCTCCTTCTCTCATTCTCTACTTCGTTCATACATACTCCAGCGTGTCGGCGCGGACGCACACACACACATATGAGTGTCAGTGTGACTAGCGTGACGTCACGCCTTTTGATTTAAAATCTAAAATTTCAATTTTTAATAGAGAGAGAGAGAGAAAGAACATTTAATAAATTAATAAATTAATAAATATAAACAATTCAAATCAAGCAACACTCCCAAACGGTTACATAAAGAATTATTTATTATATTAAAACAATTTTTACATTTAAATAACTTTCAAATAGAATACAAAAATCAAACTATAGACAAAACAGAAAACTAAAAGAAATTCAACAAGTTATGTACAATCATTCACTTTATTTGCCAAGTCACTTGTAATAGTTCTTTGTTCGCCAACATTTTATAGAGTTTGGACACTTGTAAACGAATCACTGATTTTTCGAAAGCAGCTTAAATTATACAAATCACTTAAATTCACTTTAAAACACTGGCACTGGATGTGCGGAGCAGCAATTGACTTGCTCGCAGCCAGAATTCCCTATTCGAACAATCATCGCAGACTCCTCCTGGAGCCAAACACCAAATCTTAAGATTTTGCTCGAAACGACAACCTTAAAAGGGACTCACTTCCCTATAAAATCCTCCTTCTTCATCCTTGAGGTGTTCAACCAAGTATCCACACCCGTGCACTCCAACCTTGGGCTCCAAAGTTCAAGCGAGCAGCACTTAGGATTTTTCAAGTAACTATACATAGTCTCGACACCACAAGAAGTTATTGCACTGGATTTCCCTCGTCTCCAAGACTCGACACATCTGAAGTAAGACACTGGAGTGAAATTCTAATCATTCTGTACTAGAAGATGCTCCTAGCAAATTAACTGGAGTACTCTACAGCAGCTACTGCAATACCAAGTGGTGTGCGAGTCCCTTCGTCGAGCACCAAACACATACTAGGTGCTCGCATCTGAAGAAATTGGATTCAATGGCCAGTCACTAGTGCGAAGAGACTCCTGGGTGCCCTCCAAGGTACCTGAAACATAAAGAAGAGCCACAAAGTATCTCTTTCGGATTTTCAAGAATATAACCTCTCGTCCACACCATATATACACAGATTCCTTAAACCCAACCACCTTATAAGTAAAATTATACTTATCTAAGGTATCCTCTTGACTCCAGCATCCTGTGAGTTACGGGTTTGTCGTCCTTTTGATCACTTTTTAATTATAAAAATTTGAAGAGAATAGTAAGCGAGCAGGTCAGCTGCTGTATAGTATTTTCCAGTGCCGAGCAGACAGCGTATACGCGCACGCCTTAGGCTGCCCCTGTAAGCGCGCGCCCTATAATCAAAGGGGACCCCTGCATCGCGCCGCAGCGCACAAATGCGTATATGTACTTAGCATAGGGAATCCCTTTGTAAGTTAGGAAAATTGTTAAATATATATATTCTCTTGTTAAGTTAGTCAAACACTTTTATTTTCCCCGTTTAATTTCCCCATTTCCTCACGCAATTATCAAGAGCCATACTGAACAAGAGCGGGGCCCGTACGGGACGTGCAACGCCGTCGCGGATTCCACTGCGGAAACTTTGCCGCGTAACAAATTAAAGATTGTTGCCTGTGAGATTATTAATTATATGCATGCGCATGTAGTTACGTGTTTCACACGTAACAAAAATTGGTAGCAGAGCGTGGTTATACGCGTTGCTAATTGCGTTTGGAAGGGGATTTAAACAACCTTGCAGGGATTCATAATTAATTGTCCCATTAATTTAAACTAAAACTTAATAAATAAATTCCAAATTTATAATATAGTAATTTTTGCTGTAGCGCAAATGTGAGCAAGTGGCACTGTATACGCTTATAACAGCAACAAGGAAATTTTAACAACAATTTCTTAACAAACAATTTCTTTAACAAACAATTTCCTCAAAAAATAATAAATAATTTTAAACCAATTATTTTTTTTAAATAAATAATAATATTTTTTTTTTTTTTAAACAAAATTTTCTTCTCATAAAATTTTTTATATAAAATTTTTTTTTCTCTTTTCACTCAAATTTTCAAATACTTGATAATTTCAAATAAACAAATTTTTTTTTCCCTTAAACAAATAAATTAACTTTAAATAAATAAATAAAAGGTAATTTTTCCAAAATTTTCCTTTTTAAGTGTACACAACAAAATTTATCCCCAACAGGATTTTATCATCTTTTTCAAATTATACATATAAATATATATATATTTACACATTTTTATTTTTTTTTGCCACTAATCCGTTTCTTACAGAATCCGGGCTTCTTTCCCGAAGTAAGTGGTTGCAAGGATTGGTCAGGACCAATCGTTGCATCCACCGAAGAAGGATTGTACGGCCCGTCGAGCAAGTTTTAGGGACGGAGGGTGACTTAGTTTTTAGATTTTTCAGGAAGATTATTTAACCATTATACCAAACAACAAAATTATTACCAAGGACTCAGATTATTTTCAAGATTTATATATATATTCAAGAAGTTACTTCTCAAGTTAAAACAG